>ML835397.1:70956-89610 GCA_009831015.1 Picea engelmannii | reverse complement strand
AGGTCAAGTATTGTTGACGTTACCTTCTCCTTCACTCATGTTGTCACTTCTTTCCTCTTCTTTTATCTCTTCAACTTCAACCTCTTCACTATATGTTGTGTGTTCTTATTGATTAAAAATGTGCAAGGGGGGTTAATACCATCTTCCCCTAAAATTTCTTGTGAGGGGACCCAAAGAACCATCTAGTTGCAGCCATGAAAGACCATCCAACATTATCAGTTCACCTATCCCACCACTAGGGGAGCCTCCATCTTCCTTCCCATCCAATACATCCACATCCTGCGCCTTCTCCTCCTTATATGACTACGCACCACTATTGTGTGCTCTTTTCGTCAAGTTGATCTACACACTGCCACCATGTGAGTCATCTCCCCACCTGATTTGTTCATTTCCACCTTGTGTAGAGTCACTTTATCTACTTAGTACATGAATTCTTTGTGCACCACTCATTGGGATGCTCAATGTACCACCACTACACCAAGAGACAATATCTCATTGGATTGGTGCCCCACCGTACTGTGTGAAAAAATATCTTATTGTCAACACATGATTGTGTGACACTTCCTCTTTTGAGTCCATCCGTGCACCACAAATGTTTTTCCATGCACCACGCATGTACGCTCCTCCTCTTCTCAAGGTTGTGACATACCACAATAGCCAAAGGGTATGGGCTTCATCACCTAGGCCCTCACTACCACTAATGTCACTACTAGTATCTTCTATTCCAAGCATTTTCGTAGGTCGGGTCTCTCATGTGCTCCACTATGGAACAACATCCTCTCCCACACCATTTCTTAGCATGATATTTCTCTTCATTCTGGGCCTGACACCTCATTGTGCACCCTTGGCTAACTCTTCTTTATCCGCTCATCTCTTCTTGCATATCTTTAAAATCTCTTTCTCTTCTTCTCTTTTGGGTCCATTCCAGTCCTCATCTGAACAACTTCTTGGATCCTCCTCACTAGATCCATACTCTAGCTCTTTCTTTTTCTTACCCTGCCTTTTTCAAAACCACCCCTAGCGATAGGTAGTTTACTCAACCATTCTATTAGGATCCATGCACATCATTCTTTTTTCTATGAAAAACATATTGATCCAAAAGGGGATCTCTTCTAACATCCATGTTCTAGGACCTTCTACAAACTTTCTTTCAACCCTATTGAAAGAATCACTATATTCTATAGCAAATTGAACAATATAACCTTCTTTTACTTGGGAAAACTAGAAGTCAATGGCCCTAGTCCACTTGTTATCCAATTCCTTCAGTCTATAAATATTGTCTTGATGATCCATATGGATATCAGTGGCCACCTACTTATTCCAACTGGCTCATCTTGGCAGTTTTTCAGTTTGGCAATTTTTTCTAGTTTTTGCGTCGTGAACTTCAGGGGTAGTTTTTTAGGCCCTAAAATGTTTTTTTAGGGATCACCATAGTAAAATATAGACAAAGTCACAATTTGAAGGCATAATGTGTATTCCTCGAATATACCTTTCCAATGGGATATCATGCGCCTAAAATAGAGATGGTATGCAAAAGTTATGACCTCGGGAAGTTGATGTACCAACTTCCCCAATGGAGCCCACATGACTCTTGGAACTTCATATTCTAGGGTTAGGCTTTTGGATTTCTAGGGTTTTGGCATTCATGTTTATTGTAAAAAGGATTTCAGAGCCTCATTATACTCATCTTCTTGTGAATGAGCACAACTGTCACATCTCTTCTAAGAGATAAGCCTCCACCATTCTAGGAAGCTTGTTTCAGTCTGCAATTTACACTTTAAACATATTTATTTATTAATAGAATCCAAGTTATAATTTATCTTTTTTTTGTTCATTGAATCTCTATGTTAATAATATAAATCTATATTCATTTCATTTTGCTCATAAAATCTAGATCAATGGTATCAGTGCGATCTAATCCTTCTCGTTATTAATGCATGTCCCTGACAAGGCCAGGGTACAAAGAATTGGGTCTCGAGATTGTTTCTCTTGAGGAAAAAGGCTCTCTCATGCCCAATCAACCTTCCATAGTGGGAGAAAATAAATACGATGGGACATGAGATCCTTTCAAATTCTTTCTCGAGGAATCCCTCACGCAACATAGGAACGAGATGATGGATATTTTTTCACAAATCCTTCGATGGTTACCAAGAGGCGATGGATCTTCCTTGAGAAGAGGTACCACCCCCTTCAAGGTATATATCAACTTTTTTGTTCCTACATTTGAATTTCATATAGATGCATATTCTATAGAAAAATGGTCGAATATGCTAGAAGGGTATTTTTCTCTCCATAACTTTTCGAATAGAGAAAATATTACTTTTGCGCTCCTCAAAGTCATCCCACATGTCAAATATTAGTGGGTGACTTTATGTGAGAAAAAGGAAACAAAGGAAGCCTCATTATTTACAGTCATACTCACCTAGGAGTCCTTCAGGGATGCCATTAAGGAAAAATATTACCCTGTCGGAAGTTATGACGACCTGTATACAAAATGGACCACACTATGGCAAGAAAGGGACCAAGCAATGTCGAAGTTCACAAATATATTCCATACCTTGCACACAAACATGGGTATAAAATATTCTAAGAAACATATGATTCTCAAGTACAGTGATGGTTGGCATAGATACATCTAGGAAGAAATGGAATTTCTGGACATCTCTTCCTTAGGCATGGCCTATCGATATGTCATCAAAATCAAGCAAAAACTTAATAAAAAAACATGGGATTTTATCTCTCGAAACCCCTCATAGTAGAAGTAGGGAAAGGGAATCCCTTTTTGAAATGGATACTTGACACTAAGAGGGGGGGTGAATCAATGTCACAAAACTTTGGAAAATTTTCCACTTTTCATAAATTAAGTGAACAACTTATATTTATTTCATTTTCTCAACCAATATATAAAAGAATAAATAATTTATTTATTTATTTAACTTGAATGAATACATAAGATCAATATTTTAATTTCATCTTCAAACAATTATGAGAGACCCAACTCTCTATTACAAGACCCAGCTTGTAGTTCTTAGATCCAACTGAGAAATAAGAAATCCAATCCTCATAACAAGTCCCAGCTTGTTGATCTCAAATCCAACTGAGATGTGAGGAATCCAATCCTCATACAAGACCCAACTTGTAAACATGCACCAACATGATAGAATGAACCTTCATTCAATCCATGATATATAAATATATATACTTCAACAAATTCAACTTCCCTTTCTTCTCACCATTCTTTCTTGTTTATATAGTCTTCCAACTGGTGTGAATTTGAATCATTGTCTTTTGATATTTGGACCATTGTACCTTTTCATTTAAATGATAATATTAATCTTTAAATAATATCATTTTTCCTTTTATCCTTTGTTCATAATGCTCATGAATTAACTCTCTTTTAATCATGACTATGTGTAGGTTATTTTGTCTTCATGAGTTGATCACATACATGGATCGATTCATTATATCGTACTCATGGTTCTATTGTGTTCTTAGTTCACCAACAAATCATATTTGATCTTTTATCAATTCTCTGTATTGTTATAGTATTAACTCTCTGTCAAATTAAATCTGTATGAGGTGCTTCCTTCAAACCATTTACATATGACCATATGCACAAAACCACAAGATCATTAATTTAAGCGTTGCCTCTTCTTTTACCCTTATTTCTCTATTCCATATCCTCGTAGGTGGTTCCTAGGCGCTAGGATAAATAAGTGCTTGATCACTTGTCAAGATCTACAGTCACATTTTAATCGCACGATGAGATGGATGATTGTCGTTACTTTGGGACTTTGTCCTTCACAACATCCAGCCTCTTTACAAATCTCTCGAATAAAAGACGTGTTTCCATAATATTCAACAGTTGAGAATGCTCTCCAAAGTAGATCAATAGTTAGCATCACTTCATGGTTTACTCTTATTCTATCCTTCCACTATACTTGATCAATGGTCGATAACGCTCTCGAATTAGATCAACAGTTAGTGTTAACTTTGTCCTTTGACACTTCGGGTTATTTCTCCTTCATATCCCTTCAATCTTCTAGAGTTCATTTTGTTGAAGTAGACCGGATGGTTGGATGTTATTTGCATGATGAAAGGTTTTCGTTCATTTTTGAACTTCAAGACTTCGGCTATTTTCTGGTGGTGAAGCTCCCTAAGTACAAAATCCCAGAGTGACATAACTTGTTGATGTCATTTTTTGACATGGCACTGACTGAGTGGTTGCCACATGTCACTTATATTCGTGACTCACGCATACCTGAAAATGCCAATTGCACTTTGACACTTGTCTTCATCTGATTACGCCACATGTCCTTGTTTACATAGATCTTCTCATGTGGCACATGTTCTTCTCCTGGATCTAATGATTTTCCTAACTCCCGAAATGTATCTTAGATTGACGAATGAGAGTGACTTCGAAACTTCGGCCTTTGAGTGAACTCATATGTTTTGAATCCTTTTTCGCCGAAGTGGTCAACGTCGAAGTTGACCATTATTCTGATCCAATGACCATCATGTATTGTCTAGATTTGATGGTCCTCATTTAACCTGAAAAATATTAACTCAATCCAATGGCTATCATAAATTTGGGTAATTGGGATCTCAATCCTTTTGCCTTGCTTATCCTATCCTTCTACTTTCTTTGATCCAATGGTTGGGATATTTCCCAAAGTGTTCCTTAGATCGGACGACTTGCGTCTACTTTGGGACACTTTGTGTCTCACCCTATCCTTCCACTAAACTTGATCCAATGGTCGGGATACTTTCCGAAGTGTTCCTGAGATTGGATGACTCATGTCCACTTCGGGACTTCGGCCTTTCTTACTTCTCGTTTTACCCGAAGTGTAACCTCCTCAAAAATTTTAACCTGAAATGAATGTTGTTCGTTGATCGTGATCTTATATCGACGGTTCGATCTATCTACGATGTTTCTTTTCCTTGTTTTAAATCCAACGACTCTTTTTTTTCCCAAAACGTTACCTACGATCGAATGGCTGACGTTTATTTTGGAACTTCAGGTTTGACTAAAATTCCTTCATGCACATTTCCTTCGATCGATTTTACCTGAAGTGGTCAATGTCAGGATGATCATGCCTGTGTCACTTCCATGATCTATGGTCCATGAATTAATCTATCCTTCCACTCAACTTGATCCAATGGTCGATAATTCTCTCCGAGAAGATCAACGATCAGGGATGATTGCGGGGTCCTCACTAACACAACGTTTAAAACTATTGTTGAGTTCCACAATGGAAACTGCTTGTTTGGTAGTGGAACTGATGCCAACTGTAGATCTATTAGCGGGTGACGATCAACGAAATAGAATAATTGTACGAATGGAATTAATGCATTTTTTAATTCTCCCTTCCCGCTCTGTAATCAATCCATGCCCTTGATATGGCGCTTGTGTATCCAACGGTTACGACTTGATTTGATAGTGTTTCTGCAATGCACTTTTCCTTCTGAGCTTTGAACTCTTCATATTATTTGACATTTTCATTCTCTGCATACTTTTTGAAATTTTCATTCTCTGCTAACTATTATACTGTTGAAATCAATGATAATTTCATCAATGATAACTTATCATCACATCACAATGACATCGACTGTTGACATCAATGCCAATATGTCCAACAATATTCCCCTTTGTCATTGAGGGAAACACACTAAATTCATACACAAACTCCCCCTGTGATGATGCTTTTCTCTATGAAGTTACTCTCCCCCTTTGACATCAATGGCCAAGGGTTGCTCCCCTTATGATCAAACTCTGTCTGTCTGCATTTTGTTGACCAAAATATGAACTTGGGTAACTCCCCCTACATGCATGCTCTGCCTGCCATAATTGAATAACTCCCCCTATCAATATGATCTCTCTACCTCTGACTACTCTCCCCCTTTGTTTCTGAAAGGGTAGCTCTTCCTCACAAGGTCTCTTCTCATGTTAATTTTAAAAACTCTTGGCATAATCCTTTGATTTTGTAGAACCCAATTTAAACTTCTTTTTGTATTTTCTTTCTTTGGCTAACAAATTATGACTTCATCAGAATTTGAATTTGTCCCATATTCTTCTATAAGCACTTCCTTTTCTTGGGCTTGATTTATTTCATACTGAATTTCACATTCTTTATTAGGACCTTCACCCATCATGTTCTTATTATTAATTTCTTCATTTTCAGGTGTAATATCATCTTTCTTTCTTTCTCCTTCATATTTTCTTCTCCATATCTTTCTATGAGATATTCCTCTTTTTGGATCTTCTCTTTATAATTGTGTTTTTGGAGATTTGTCATCTCCTTTATTTTTCCAACTTTTATTAGGTTTTGTCACTGACTTGAATGACTTATTCAAATATTGACTCTTTGTATTCTTGCAGTTTTGGGATTTGTGCCCAAACCTATCACAGTTCTAACATCTCATTGTATGACAAAATTTTGTTTTGTGCACAAAATAATTACATCTCCAACATCTAATTGAGTTTTTGGATTTTCTTATATATCATTCCTCTAGTTTCTTGCAGTCTGTTGCTTTATGGCCAAAGCTATGACAAGAAAAGAAATAGCCATTGAAGGTGTTTCCATTCTTGATTTTATTTTGGCTTGAGAAATATGTCATTTGATTTTCTTCTTCCTTTTTACTTCTATAGCTTCCTTTCTTAACAAATTTCATGACTTGTAAATGCTTTGTAATTGCACCTTTTTCCTTTTGAGAAGGATGATCCTTTCTCATCTTTGTAAATGGTGTTCCACTTGTCATTGTCTTCTTTCCTATTGTATCCAAGACTAGTTTTGTCATCAACTGATCTTCAGCTCTTCCAAATCTTATCTAGGATAGCTGAGCTATTCTGGAAATTGATAATCTTATTTGTCTTTTCATTCATTTGTTTGAGATTGACTATTTATAACTTTAATATTTGACATAATTCTTCCTTTTTAGTCAACTGAATCTTCAGGGCTTCTTCCACTTCTTTAGCGTGTTCAAGATGAGTCTTTAGATTGATGACTATTTCTTCTATCTCATCCAAGACTTATTTTCATTTAATACTTTTGTCATATGTCTTCAATTCTTCCATATGTTTTGTTAGATCAAAAACTTTAGTTTTTAGTATTTTGATTTCTTCCTCGTATTCTAGTTGAATCCTTTTGAGGTTGATGGCTTCTAATTCAAACATTTGGCATGATTCTTCCTTTTTAGTTACTTGGATCTTTTGGGCTTCTTCCTTTTTCTTGGCTTCTTCAAATTGAGTCATTAGGTTTGCATTAATGCTTTCATTTATCTTTTTGAAATTGATGATTTTCAATTCCAACATGTGGTAATAATTGTCTTTCCTTGTTAACTGGATCTTTAGGTCTTCTTCACTTTCTTTAATTTCCCCAAGTTGAGTGTTTAGACTATTAACTAATTATTCTAATTCTTTTAGTACTTCTTTTCTTTTACTTCCATGTGTCTTTAATTCTTCCATCTCTTCTGTTAGATTAATAACTTTGGTTTTCAATATTTTGATCTCTTCTTTTTCTAGATGAAACTTTTGTTCATGCTCTTCATGGTTAGATTGATCTAACTGTTGAAGTTTCTCCAACTCTTCAAAAGTGCACATGACTGTGTATTCAATATGGTCAAGAACATTCACAGGAACTTTAATATGCATATAATTTCCTAGTTGCATACGAATCTCATCTATTGCAACTGTAACATCAATATTAATATTATGTGATTTTTCTTTAGTGATTACTGAGGTATGCCTTAATTCCTGCATTTCATTCTGATTAGAAATATTTTTCTCTGTATTATGTTTTTCAATCTGATTGGAATTCTCATTTTCTTTATCTTGTTCCTTATCTTGATAAGAATTCTCTTCTTCTGAGTTTTGTTCTTTATTCTGATAGGAATCCTCTTTATCTGAGTCTTGTTCCTCACTTTGATTGGATTTCTCTTCTTCTTGTGTTTCATTCTGATAACAATTTTATTGTTGGAGCCATAATTCTTTAGCATATTTGTAGTGTCTCATATTTTCTTTGACTTCATCTGACAATCCATCCTAGATTGCTTTTAAGGATACTAAATTGTTTCTCCTTGCTTCCTTTAAAGTTTTGGTTTTGCTCTTTAAAGTAGTTAAGTTCTAGGGCTTACTTACTACCAAATCCCAAACTCCATATCCTCTTGAATTCAAATATCTTTTCATATTTTCCCTCCATGATGAATAATTTGTTCCATCAAATAAGGGAGCTTCATTTGTGGAGATAACAATTTGTCCACCCATTTCTTCTTAATCTACCTTTAGTTTTAAACTGTGTTGAAGGAACCTCGCTCTGATACCAACTTTTGAAATGGATACTTGACACTGGGAGGGGGGGGTGAATCAGTGTCACAAAACTTTGTACAATTTTCCACTTTTCATAAATTAAGTGAACAATATTTATTTATTTCATTTTCTCAACCAATATATAAAAGAATAAATACTTTATTTATTTATTTAACCTGAATGAATACATAAGATCAATCTTTTAATTTCATCCTCAAACAATTATGAAAGACACGACTCTCTGTTACAATACCTAGCTTGTAGTTCTCAGATCCAACTAAGAAATGAGGAATCCAATCATCATAACAAGTCCCAGCTTGTTGATCTCAGATCCAACTGAGATGTGAGAAATCCAATCCTCATACAGGACCCATCTTGTAAACAGACACCAACCTGATAGAATGAACCTTCATTCAATCCATTATATATAAATATATATACTTAAACAAATTCAACTCCCCTTTCTTCTCACCATTCTTTCTTGTTTATATAGTCTTCCAAATGGTGTGAATTTGAATCATTGTGTCTTTTGATATTTGAACCATTGTACCTTTTCATTTAAATGATAATATTAATCTTTAAATAATATCATTTTTCCTTTTATCCTTTATTCATAATGCTCATGAATTAACTCTATTTTAATCATGACTGTGTGTTGGTTATTTTGTCTTCATGAGTTGATCACAGATATGGATCGACTCATTATAGCATACTCATGCTTCGGTTGTGTTCTCATTTCACCAACAGATCATATTTGATCTTTGATCAATTCTTTGTATTGTTCTAGTGTTAACTCTCTGTCAAATTAAATATGTATGAGGCGCTTCCTTCAAAAAAATTAGATATGACCATATGCGCAAAACCACGGGCTCATTGATTTAAGCATTGCATCTTCTTTTACCCTTATTTCTCTATTCCATACGACTACAGGTGGTGACTAAGCACTAGGATAAATAATTTCTTGATCACTTCTCAATATCTATGGTCACGTATTAATCGCATGATGAGATGGAAAACCATCGTTACTTAGGGACTTTGTCCTTCGTGACTTCCAGCCTCTTTGCAAATCTCCCAAATAAAATACACGTGTCCATAATATTCAACGGTTGAGAACACTCTCTGAAGTAGATCAACGATTAGTGTCACTTCATGGTTTACGCTTATTTTATTCTTCCACTATACTCGATCAATGGTTGATAACACTCCCTAATTATATCAACAGTTAGCATTAATTTCAGCCTTCAGCACTTCAGGTGATTTCTCCTTCACAGTCCTTCAATCTTTCAGAGTTCATTTCGCCGAAGTAGATCGGATGGTTGGATGTTATTTGCATGATGAATGGTTCTTGTTCATTTTGGAACTTCAGGACTTCGGGTATTTTCTGGTGGGAAGCTCCCGAAGTAAAAACTCCTAGAGTGACATAACTTGCTAACATCACTTGTTGACATGGAACTAACTAAGTGGTTGCCACATGTCACTTAGATTCATGACTCATGCATGCCTTCGGGTGAAATCATATGTTCTGAATCCATTTTCACCAAAGTGGTTAGCAAAGTTGACCATTATTATGATCCAATGACCATCATGTATTGTCCAGATCCGATGGTCCTCATTTAACTCGAAAAATATTAAATCAATCCAACAACTATTGGGAATTTGGGTATTCGGGATCTCAAGCCTTTTTCCTTGTTTATCATATCCTTCTACTTTCCTTAATCCAATGGTCAGTATATTTCCTGAAGTGTTCCTTAGATCAGAAGGCTTGTGTCGACTTTGGGACATTTTGTGGCTTACCTTATCCTTCCACTAAACTTGATCCAATGGTCGAGATACTTATTTAAGTGTTCCTCAGATCGGACGACTCATGTCCACTTTGGGACTTCGGTCTTTCTTACTTCTCAGTTTACCCGAAGTGGGATTACTCGAAGTGTAACCTCCTGACAAATTTTAACTCGAAATGAATGTTGTTCATTGATCGTGATCTTATATCGATGACTTGATCTGTCTGCGAAGATGATTTGCCTTGGTTTAAATCCAGCGACTCTTCTTTTTTCCCAAAAATTTACCTACGATCGAATGGCTCACATTTACTTCAAAACCTGGACTTCGGCTAAAATTAGTTCATGCACATTTCCTTCGGTCGATTTTACCCGAAGTGGTCAATGTCGAGTTGACCATGCATTTGTCACTTCCATGATCTATGGTCCATGACTTACTCTATCCATCCACTCAACTTGATCCAATGGTTGAGAATGCTCTCGAAGCAGATAAACAATTAGGGATGATTGCAGGGTCTGTAACGATCCCCCCGACCAACCTGAGGCTGGGGTACGCCACTCCAGAGAAACCACTCATGCTCTGACATCGGTCGGTATCATTCCCATCCATCAGGCTAGACCATTATACTCTAGGGAATAGTTTTGTTCTCATACTGCGGAACCTACAGTAGCATACCCAGTAGTCAACTAAGCAATGCCACCTAAATTTACTCTTTAGACTGCATGCAACTAAAACATATACATACATCATGCTCGCGGAAGCTTTACATATAAACATAAACAAACAATTACTTTCTGTAACATATGACTTTTATATTAAAATAACAGTAATTACCGATATGCATCATTTACAGGAAATTACCCATAAGGACACAAGCAATCATAGTCACATATATGATAAAATTGTAATATATGCATGTAAATAACAAAAAAACATATCCAAATATCATACAATTGGTACTTATCTTAGAAATATTGTCACCAACTCCTTACATACCGTCCATGAATCTCCCATCCATAGAATACACTGTTCATCACTCTCAACAGTGAATCACCCCCGAGCTGGGACTGAACTCCACCTAGGGTAAAGGGATTCCTATCCAGGCTAAGGCTCATGGACAATAGGAAAGACTCTGTCTCATGTGCTCACTCAACTGACAGCCTATAACCTCTCATTCCCCACATGCCTGTCCCACCCAAGGAAGTGTGCCTCTTGTCTGCTCAATAGTCCCCTGGATGCCCCACTTCCCTTCCAGGGCTTCAGCAACAAGTCGGACTGGAAGTCTCAGAGCACTGTAGCTGCAGTTTATCACCTACGAAAATCAATCCCTAACAATTCTCTCACTCAGAGAACTGCTCACAGGCCTGATAACCCGCTTCTTCTATCCCGCTCCAAGCTAACCAGGTACACCAACCAAAAATAATGGGGAAACAGGCATCAGAAAGGTGAAATGGTTGTCTCAAGGATAACGAAATGTATGACTGAAATAGTCATGGATTCATTGACTGGATAACTAAGTGTGTTTTGGAATCACTATGAACTCTTTGTCAAAAATGATGGTCAGCCTGATGGTCCCCCCTTCCCCTGTTCGTAAGGTATCTGTGAGAAAAATCCCCCCCTGAGCTAAGTTTCTCCATGATATGAATGCATGTCCCCAACTTGACACTTGTCATATCGGAAGTTAATTTTGTCCACTTGTCCCCAAATTTAGAACTTAGGATAAACTAATTATCCATACTTTATGTTTTAGGAAATATCAATATAATATTCCCTTGACTTTTGGCCCTCCCTTTCCCTAGCTGGTGAAGTTTAGTCCCCCATCTCTTTTATCGTGGTCAATCTGTGTGTAGTGATGTATTTTATATTAATAATGAGTCATGTACAAAGTAGGTGCTCTAGACTTTAACATCTAGGCATGCTAGCCTAATTCCAAGACATAAGCATTATTTCTTATAATACTGGCTCACCAACCTATAATGCATATTATATACACAAAGGTTCATTAACCTTAATATTGCGTGCACATAGTTACTGCGCGTTGGATCATCTGTCTTTAAGGTTTTGCGCACCTTAGTTACTGCACGCGGTATTCAAAAATGTGCACATTACATCCCTTTAATGTGCAGTATATGCACACACCATGCCATGAAAGGTGTATTACAAAAATGATGTCTAAACAACTCACTAGCTTAAATATACTTGGATTATATTTACATTTGGGTTCGGCTGAGGGATATTACAATCCCCTCCCCTTATTTATGCACTGTCCTCAGTGCATCATGTACCCATATACAACAAAATTCTCAAAATTCTTCAAAAATATGCGGGTATTCTACCCGCATTGCATCCTCATGCTCCCAAGTAGCGTATTCAAGTCTGTACTAGGTCCATTGGACCTTTACAAGCCCTATGGCTCGATTCTAGAGTTGTTTGATTTTTCGATCCAGGATGCGCATCAGATGCACTTGGAAAGCACCTTCTTGATCCACCTAAATAACATTCCAATCAATAACATGATTATCATTGGGTATATATTCCTTTAGCAATGATACATGGAAGAAATTATGAATAGACATAGATGCAGGCAATGCAATCATATAAGCAACTGGACCAATCCTCTCTAGGATATCAAATGGTCCACAAAATCTGGCTGCTAACTTGGCACAACTTCCCAGCTTTAGGGAGCTCCTGTTAGCTTTCACTTTCAAGAAAACATGATCACCCACTTTGGATTCTCCATGGATTCTGTTTTTATCAGCATAACTTTTCTGTCTGTGTTGGGAAGCTTTCAAATTCTGCTTAATTTTTAACATTTGGTCCTCCATCTCCTTGAGCAATTATGGCCCGACTACTGTTCTTTTAGCTGGATTATCCCAGCTTACTGGAGTATTGCACCTTCTATCATAAAGTGCTTCAAATGGGGTCATTTTCAATGATGCCTGATACCCATTGTTATAAGCGAATTCTACTAAATGTAGGTAGTCTTCCCGTTTTGATGGTTTATCCATCACATACATTCGCAACATATCTTTTATCACTATATTCACCCTCTCTGTCTATCCATCAGTCTCAGGATGGTAAGTTGTACTAAAGTTTAGATTCGTTCTGAATCCTTTGAACAATCCTTTCTAGAATTTCGCAGTGAATTTTGGGTCTCTGTCAGACACAATTGTTTTAGGAATTCCATGCAATCGTGCCACTTCCTTCATGAAAATATCAGCAAAATTTGTTGCTTTGTGAGTAGTTTTTAGTGGAATAAAATGGGCAGCCTTTGTAAGCTTGTCCACCACTACCATAATCGAATCATGTAGCTTGTCTGTTCTGGGAAATCCCATAATAAAATCCATTGTCACCACTTCCCACTTCCATTCAGGAATGGGCAAAGGTTGCAACAATCTTGTTGGGTGCCTATGCTCTATTTTAACTTCCTGGCATTCCATACACCTAGTGATGTATTCTACAATTTCTCTCTTCATACCTGGCCAAAATTATTGGTTCTTGACCATTGCTACAGTTTTTTGATATCCAGGGTGCCCTGCATAAGGAGCATTATGCATCTCATGCAAAATTATAAGTTTCAAGTCCTGGACATTTGGTACAAAAATTATGTTCTTGTGCAACAATATTCCATCTACTCCCAACTTATAAATATCCATCTTCTGAAGTATCTTACCTTGTTGTAGAATTGCTACCAATTCTCTGTACAACATATTTGTATTTGCAGCCTCCAAAAATTTCTTTTAACATCATTCTGATACATGCTGATGGTTGTAGCACGTAGTTCATGCACCCTCCTGTTGAGTGCATCAACCACTTTATTTTATTTCCCCTTGATATGATTTATATCAAAGTCATATTCACTTAGAAATTCTAACCATTTGCTTTGTATAGAATTTAGATTTGGCTAATCAAATAAATATTTCAAACCATTGTGGTATGTTCTTAACTCAAACCTTTTTCCCACGAGGTAGTGTCTCCATTTCCTCAGGGCATGCACTATGGATGCCAACTCCAAATCATGAGTGGCATAGTTTCTTTCATGATCCTTCAACTTCCTTGATTCATAACATATCACAAATCCATTTTGGCTGAGGGCTCCACCAAGTCCTTCATTACATGCATCTGTCCATACAATGAAATCTTCATTTGGGTCCACAATCCTTAGTATTGTAGCACTTGTCAATAATTTTTTCAAAGGTTGGAAACTCCTTTCACAGTTCGACGTCCACTGAAACTTCATACCTTTCCTTTGTAAGGAAGTGATTGGGTGTACTATCTTTGAGAATCCTCCAATGAATCTCCTATAGTAGTCTGCAAGGCCCATGAATGATCTGACCTTTGTCACATTCTTTGGTGCTGACCATTCTCTAATGGCTTCAATCTTCTTGGGGTCGACTACTATCCCATCTTTTGAGATGATATGCCCCAAATAATGAATTTGTTTCTGATAAAATGAGAACTTGCTCAATTTGGCATACAATTGATTCTCCCTTAATACTTGCAACACCATCCTCAAATGATGTTCATGCTCTTTTTTTGTATTAGAGTATATAAGAATGTCATCCAAAAATACAATGACAAACTTGTCTAAACATTCTCGGAAAACACCATTCATTAAGCACATGAAAATTGATGGTGCATTTGACAATCCAAATGGTACCACTGTGAACTCATAATGACCATACCTTGTCCTGAAGGTGGTCTTGCTAATATATTATTATTTAATTCTTACCTGATGGTATCCTGATCTGAGATCTATCTTGGAAAATATCCTTGCATCCTTCAATTGATCAAAGAGGTCATCAATCCTTGGTAGAGGATATTTGTTCTTAACAGTCATTTTATTCAATTGCCTGAAGTCAATGCACAATCTTAACATTCCATCTTTCTTTTTCACAAACAAGACTGGGGCACCCTAAGGTGATACACTTGGGCGTATATACCCCTTCTTTAGAAATTCTTCAAGCTGCATTTGCAACTCCTTCAATTCTGGTATACTCATTCTGTAAGGATTCTTTGATACTGGCGTTACTCCATGCATCAAATCTATAGAGAAATCAATGTCTCTCCTTGGGGGTAGTCCTGGTACTTCCTTGAATACATATTCAAACTCTTTCAGGACTACATAATCCTCTAAATTTTGCACCTTGTCTTTAGGTGTCTCCTCCATATGAGCTGCAAATATTTGACATCCTCTTCTATAACATTTCTTTAGCTGCAATGCTGAAATTTCTCTAATGGTTACTACCCTGGGAATTCCCTGCACTTTCCTTTGGTTCCCTTCTTCATACAAGCAAGTGAATTCTTTTCTATGAAAATCCAATAGAGCATGATGTGGTTCCAACCAATCCATCCTAATTAAACAGTCATAGGAACCTAAGGATAAGATGTTCAAATCTGCCCTAGTATTTAGTCCATTCATGTCTATGAGGCAGGACTTAACCATCTCATTAACTTTTCTTCTGGCTCCTGTAGCCAGTTGTACCAACCAGGATTTCCCATGCTTTCTTCTTGGAAATTGAAAACTTTCCACCATCTTAGGGTCTATATAACTATGGCTAGCTCCTGAATCAATTAAAATAGAAAGGGTTTGGTTGTTGATCATACCTTCCACTTTAATCATGTGGGACTGATACTCTGCTTTCTTGTTGTCCAAGGCTGCATAAATCCTTGGCACATTTCTGCCAATGTCCTCTACTATCTCAGCTCGTTGTACATTGTGAACATCCCTACCTTTTTCGCCTCTGTGAGGACAATATCTGAACTTATGGTCTCCTTTACAACCCCAACATTGCATAGGTGGTTGTCTTGGCCCTTGACTCCCTATGTCAATCACTCTAGTTTCCTTATGCATTTGCTACCATTGTGGATTATTTCTGAAGAATGGTGGCTTATCTCCCTTCTTCCTCTGATCCATATTGAATTTCTTATCATCTTCCCATGCCTTTTGGAAAGTTGGTCTTGCTTTCAGCTGGTCATATAAGCATTTATCTCTCCTTATGGTCTCTTCTAATGTCTTGGGATCATCATATTGTATTTTGTCACTGATGAATGATGGAAATACACTTAAGTACCATTGAATCTTGATTGTCTCATCCTTAATGAAAGAGACATACTTCAACAGTTCCAGAAACCCTCTCCCATATTCATCTATGGTCGTACTTCCAAGCTTGAGTTCAAATAACTCTTTCATTTTCTTGTCATAGTATCTGTTGGTCAAGTACTTCTTCTCAAAATACTTCTTGAATTCTCTCCAAGTAACACTTTTCTCTACAATGTGATGTACCTGCATAAGTTGATCCCACCACATGGAGGACTTTCCTTTGAGTTGATAGATAGTGATTCTACCTTCAGGATGAGAAGAATAATTATGCAATTGAAAATACTTCCTCATGCCTAGCAACCATGTTTTGGCATCTTCATCCTTCTTGTGATCACCATCAAATGTAGGAGGTTTGATTTTGTTCATTTCTCCTCGTAGCTCATCCACCCCATATCTCTTATACCTTATGACAGGGGATAGACTTGAGTTGTTGCTTGCTCTCTTATGGGAATGCCTATGGGGATGATGGTGATGTCTACTAGCACTTTTTACTTCTCCCTTCTCCTCTAAATATTTGTGACTCTTGGATCTACTTAAGTCACTCTTCTTAACCAATTTATTCTCTATTCTGTTCAAACCTTCCAATAGCTTCATGTTGAAGTCATCCTGCTTCTCTTTGGATTTCATAAGCCTTTCATTATCATCTTTATGGCTTTGGGCATCCTTCTGCAAATTCTTAATGGTCTTAGCCATATTCATATCTGTTAGCAATAATTCTAGTCATGGGTTCGAGAAGCATTCATCCCCGCTAGTCGCACAAAGTGCTCAAGCGCATCTCAGAGAATTTTTGTTTTTCCAAGTAGCAGATCAAGCGAGCGGGCAAAGTTTTGATATTGGCAGCCGAGACCCGTCCACGAAGAAGATCAACGGTCATCGAGATCTCGGAGTTGTAAATTCACCGGACGATTAGCAGTAAAGGGGTCCTTTATATTGGGAGGCTAATTATGAGTCGTTCGATCCAGGGGCGCGTGTCGCAAGGGCTGGCCATCTCGGCGTTTCGCCCGTCGCGACTTCAACACACAAAGGGCAGCTCTATTATTTCGCGAGACGCGAAGTGCCGAGAGCATCGGGGAACTCGGGCCCACAGAAGTGCCGAGAGGATCAGAGCCGTTCTTCAGAGGGGACACGTGGTGAGAGATCCCGCAAAGTCGGGGATCGGGGAATTGAAATTCCCTTGCACATGGCAGCAGGAATCGCGATATGCCGATACGCGATTTCCCGACGGAACTGAGGACTATACTGGAGTACAGGTGGCAAGATATCACGAGTCCGAGGAATGTGTGCTCGTCGACATCGCAAACGCCGAAACTCCGATGGTGTTTGCCTCTGGTCACGCGAGGACAGGTCATATGGATCATGTTTAGCTGGTAGGGGTTAGCCCCTAGGAAAGGAGCTCATCGCACATCGGGATATCGGGGATCCCGGATACAAGGAACTCGCGCACTCCAAACTCGCGAATCCTGAATTCCCGAAATCCTGAAACATTCATCACAGACCTCCAATTACCTATCCCCTGCCGCTGCGTCTTTTTCCCGTACCATGACATCTGCATTTTCTTCTCGGCCACTGTGTTCTTCCACCTGGCTCATACACTTCAAAACTCATGGACCCTGTCACTCATATCCGCCCTATCGTTTTCCCTGACCGATCACCTTCCATTCACCACTTCACATCAACTCGTCATTCCTACCATGATCCCTCCAAGCAAGATTCAAATGGTAGAATATGAAGGTTTCCATATCCTGAAGCTACAGAGTCGGCCAGGGCCTTCCCTGATCCCAATGGAACAATTATTGCGGCAGTGGATGGTGGTTGAACATCGTTTCCTCCATAAATGGAAGGTCTAGAATTGACTGTAAGCTTGTCAATTCTTTCTCAGGTCCTTTGGAACGCGATTGCGTCTGACTGAAGACCACGACTACCCAGAGACTGCAGGCGCAGTAAGCACACAGACATAACACCTTCAATGCCATGTCTCGATTTCGCTTCCAGTATTTTTGTTCCAAGTATATGTAGGCATTTTTGCCACTTTTGTAAACATCGATGGTTGAGCAGAGCTCCCTGGTTGTAAAATTTTAATGAAGTATTGTTGTTCTGGTTATGTATAAACTTTGGAGACTTCTTGCCTTGTGAATGCTAGTTTCTTTCATGTCTTTGTTTACACTGTGTTAGAGCAGCTCGGAATTGGAGGATCCAGTCGAGCTGTAATTATTATAGGATGATATTGTAATGGATCACTGTAATAGTTACGGAGCCTCTAATCAGTCCCTGTAATTCTCTTAGCGCTGAATGACTTGGAATTGGAGGATCCAGTCAAGTCCTCATTCAGCTTCTTGAAGCCCTGAACCAGGAGGATCCTGTTTTCGGAGTTTTTCCTCTGCAAACTGCTGCAAGCCTGATGCCCAGAGCTGTTTGTCCACTTTATCCTAAGTCTTCCACCTGTTCATGTTTAAATCAACCCACTGGC
>ML835397.1:49957-65307 GCA_009831015.1 Picea engelmannii | reverse complement strand
ATTCACTCCACCCCGTATTACCCACAAGGCAATGGTTTAGCAGAGTCCTCCAACAAAAGTTTAATAAGAATCATCAAAAGGTTGTTGGAAGACAATCAAAGGGCTTGGAACTCGAAGCTTAAATTCGCCCTATGGGATGATCGGGTGTCTACAAAGAGAGCTATAGGTCTCTCCCCTTTCCAGTTAGTTTACGGAGCCGAAGTTGTTTTCCCTTCTCAACTATCCATCCCTGTAGCGAAATTCCTCCAGGACCATCAGGAGGAGCCTGATGACATGATCAGAAGGATTCATCAGCTAGTAGAGGTCCAGCAGACTAGGGAGAAGACAGTGGACAGGATTCAAGACCATCAGCAGAAGATCAAGCGGGTTTTCGACAGGAGGGCCAAGAAAGAGCATTTCCAGGTAGGAGACCTGGTACTGAAATGGGATGCTCCTAAACAAGATAAGGGCAAGCACAGCAAATTTGAATCCCTTTGGATCGGGCCTTTCAGAATCTCCGAGGCTTTCTCGAACAACACATACAAGTTGCGAGATTTGGAAGGTGAAGAAATTTTCAGCGGCCCAGTAAATGGGCATTTCCTAAAAAAATGCTTTGCTTGAGTCTCTGATGACTCTTTGGGTTTGTAAATATTGTCCTTTTGTTTTTCTGTTCGTTTTTATATTTGTTTTTGCGGCCTAATAATGACCCCATAGCCCAACAAAAGGCGACTGGAACTGCAGGAGGAGTTCTTAGAGCATCGCAGGGACGACTCTATCCCCCATGGAGCCTGATGTTAGCAATAATTCTAGTCATGGGTTCAAGAAGCATTCAGCCCCGCTAGTCGCACAAAGTGCTCAAGCGCATCTCAGAGAATTTTTGTTTTTCCAAGTAGCAGATCAAGCGAGCGGGCAAAGTTTTGATATTGGCAGCCAAGACCCGTCCACGAAGCAGATCAACGGTCATCGGGATATCGGAGTTGTAAATTCACCGGACGATTAGCAGTAAAGGGGTCCTTTCTATTGGGAGGCTAATTATGAGTCGTTCGATCCAGGGGCGCGTGTCGCAAGGGCTGGCCATCTCGGCGTTTCGCCCATCGCGACTTCAACACACAAAGGGCAGCTCTATTATTTCACGAGACGCAAAGTTTCGAGAGCATCGGGGAACTCGGGCCCACAGAAGTGCCGAGAGGATCAGATCCGTTCTTCAGAGGGGACACGTGGCGAGAGATCCCGCAAATTCGGGGATCGGGGAATTGAAATTCCCGTGCACATGGCAACAGGAATCGCGATATGCCGATACGCGATTTCCCGATGAAACTGAGGACTATAGTGGAGTACAGGTGGCAAGATATCACGAGTCCGAGGAATGCGTGCTCGTTGACATCGCAAATGCCGAAACTCCAATGGTGTTTGGCTCTGGTCGCGCGAGGACAGGTCATATGGATCATGTTTAGCTGGTAGGGGCTAGCCCCTAGGAAAGGAGCTCATTGCACATCAGGATATCGGGGATCCCGGATACAAGGAACTCGCGCACTCCAAACTCGCGAATCCCGAATTCCCGAAATCCCGAAATATTCATCACAGACCTCCAATTACCTATCCCCTACCGCCGTGTCTTTTTCCTGTACCATGACATCTGCATTTTCTTCTCGGCCACTGTGTTCTTCCACCTGGCTCATACACTTCAAAACTCATGGACCCTGTCACTCATATCTGCCTTATCGTTTTCCCTGACCGATCACCATCCATTCACCACTTCACGTCAACTCGTCAGTCCTACCATGATCCCTCCAAGCAATATTCAAATGGTAGAATATGAAGGTTTCCATATCCTGAAGCTACATAGTCGGCCAGGGCCTTCCCTGATCCCAATGCAACAGTTATTGCGGCAGTGGATGGTGGTTGAACATCGTTTCCTCCATAAATGGAAGGTCTAGAATTGACTGTAAGCTTGTCAATTCTTTCTCAGGTCCTTTGGAATGCGATTGCGTCTGACTGAAGACCACGACTGCCCAGAGACTGCAGGCGCAGTAAGCACACAGACATAACACCTTCAATGCCATGTCTCGATTTCGCTTCCAGTATTTTTGTTCCAAGTATATGTAGGCATTTTTTCCACTTTTGTAAACATCGATGGTTGAGAAGAGCTCCCTGGTTGTAAAATTTTAATGAAGTATTGTTGTTCTGGTTATGTATAAACTTTGGAGACTTCTTGCCTTGTGAATGCCAGTTTCTTTCATTTCTTTGTTTACACTGTGTTAGAGCAGCTCGGAATTGGAGGATCCAGTCGAGCTGTAATTATTATAGGATGATGTTGTAATGGATCACTGTAATAGTTACGGAGCCTCTAATCAGTCCTTGTAATTCTCTTAGCGCTGAATGACTTGGAATTGGAGGATCCAGTCAAGTCCTCTTTCAGCTTCTTGAAGCCCTGAACCAGGAGGATCCTGTTTTCGGAGTTTTTCCTCTGCAAACTGCTGCAAGCCTGATGCCCAGATCTATTTGTCCACTTTCTCCTAAGTCTTCCACCTGTTCATGTTTAAATCAACCCACTGGCTGAAGTTAGGATTCCAGACCTCCTCTGTTCTTTACATATCAGACTCAGTCCCTGAGTTAGAATAATACCTCCTAGGGCCATTATCTCCATTTGATCACCCTCCATAAACAAATCGTGACATAAAACTGATGGGCATTGGGCTCTGCTCCTGCAAGCAATCCAGGAGTGACTTCTGACGCTAACAATATCTTCATTCCTTTCTTCTCCATGTCTGTTGGAATTCGTTCCTTCCATGCCCAAATCGACATCCATCCCTCTACTCTTCTCTGGATGACTGTAATTCCCTCGTTCCTCTTCCATTCCTATGGACTCTGCACTAGTTTGACCTGACCGAGTTGTTGTTAATTCTGCAAAACGTGCAACCATCGAAACTAATCATACTAACAAATCAGCAATTCATGAGAATATACACCATTTCGATTCAACATACACATTAGCATTATCACTCCCAGTTTCCTGGTGTTATCACCATGACAATTCTAGATAAGACCCAAGTCTCAAGAATGTTGATGTGTAGTGCCTTCCGAGATACACCTGCGCAAGAAGGTGGTTTTGTCGAAACCACTATTGCCAAGACACGGTATTACGTGTATCGACATGTCAAATCCACCACTCGTGGAGCGGGCGACGGCTAGTCAGATCACCCTGATTCATTCGTTCGGTACTTCGCATCAATGTGACATCAGCTGAACGCCGCCATGTAATGAACTCAAAAGATAATCATTCGAAATGTATTGGTCGAGCATGGCAGCCCAACGCTCTTTGTATGTAATCTTTTTGTGCTTCATAAATGGAGTTCTATAATTACCACTCCCCAAGTATGAAGATATCTGTGTATCCATAACCGTAGTAATATTCAAGCTACTCGACTTCCTGCTCTCTGTAAAGACACATTTCAGTATCCCCAACCTGAGATACATGGACAAATCTAAGTCGAGTGAGACTGGTTATTCGAGCAACATGCTAGGCTTTCCTGCGAATAAGGAGGAAAGGGTCCTTGCGCACCTTCTACCAACTAAGTTCCACACAGAGTTAGTTATAGACTCATGATTGGAAGTCAAGTTGAATCCCACTATAAAGGATTTAGTCATCAACAGGCCAGCCGCTAAGAAGAATAGGAGTAAGCGACATAAGAAGCAGGAACCTATGGTTGAAGTGACCGAAAGTGTTGGAGAAAATCAACCGTTCTAGTTAGAATCTTCTTTAAAGGAAGAGATCACTAAGCTGAAGTAAGTATTCAACTAATATAAGCATGTCTCAGCGAATTTTGAACAGTCGGTAGATGAGGTAAAGAGTACAAGAGATGATATTCATGTTCTTCAATGGCCCTTTTTACAACAGGCTAACTATTGTTATCACCCTTTTGTAATTTTGTGATTAATATGATTATATAAATACAGAAACAGATTTTAGACTGTTTTATTACAATTTCTATCTGGTGATGTTATGACTCTTTTTTTCTTTAATAATAATTTTTTCTTGTAATCTTATATTTTATCTTCATCTGTCTAAATTGGAAGAAATTAAAATTCAAAATTCTTTTTAATTAATGCTTCAATGTGGTTATGTGTTTATTTTTATTTTATTATTATGCAATCTAAACTCAGACTCCTCGCCTTTCAAGCGACTTCGTGCACATTAACTTGACATGTTCATTTATATTATCGTGCATAGCAATATTACAAGGTAACCTCTTCTCAGAGCACCTAAATCTACTGTGCATTTCTTCTTCGTCGTACCGACTACTTACGTGCACTACTCTGCACCGATATTCCACATGCATTTTTGTCCTATGCATCCACCATGTCAAATTTAACATATTCCTTTGCGTTCAAATATCTATGCACACTACTGAATACACTGTCGTGAAACAACTTATACTCATACTTATGCGCATACCAACAAAACTCCTATGCATTAAGCAATACTTGCACACCCCATGTGCACCTTACTATGTGTGTGCTTACTGCGCAAGGCTAATTTCAGCGTGTGCATCTACACATAATAATCTTCCTCACGGTGCCACAATTCACCGCGCACACTAGCACGCCACGGTTTCCCGCGCAGTGTCAAATTTACCATGTGTGCCAGTACACCAACCTTTTCCAAGGACACTCTATGACTCTAATTCGGGTCACTTCAAAGTTACTTTTCTGTGAATATTCACTTCAATTGCACCCTTTTTGCCCATCCAAGCTCAGTGTTGAACTGAGGCTCTGATACCATACTGTAATGATCCCCCCGACCAACCTGAGGTCGAGGTACACCACTCTAGAGAAACCACTCATGCTCTAACTCCAGTCAGTACCATTCCCAACCATTAGGTCGACCCATGCTACTCTAGGGAACACTTTCGTTCCCATACTGCGGAACATACAGTAGCATACCCAATAGTCAACTAAGCAATGCCACCTAAATTTACTCTTTAGACTGCATGCAACTAAAACATATACATATAGCACGCTCGCGGAAGCTTTACATCTAAACATAAACAAACAATTACTTTATGTAACATACAACTTTTATATTAAAATAACAGTAATTACCGATATGCATCATTTACAGGAAATTACCCATAAGCACACAAGCAATCATAGTCACGTATATGATAAAATCGTAACATAGGCATGTAAATAACAAAACAACATATCCAAATATCATACAATTGGTACTTATCTTAGAAATACTGTCACCAACTACTTGCAGACCATCCACGAACCTCCCAGCCATAGACTACACTATTCATCACTCTCAAAAGTGAATCACCCCCGAGCTGGGACTGAACTCCACCCAGGGTAAAGGGATTCCTATCCAGGCTAAGGCTCATGGACAATAGAAAATACTCTCTCTCAGGTACTCACTCAAATAACAGCCTACAACCTCTCATTCCCCACATGCCTATCCCACCCAAGGAAGTGTGCCCCTTCTCTTCTCAACAGTCCCTCGGCTGCCCCACTTTCCTTCCAGGGCTTCAGCAACAGGCTGGACCAGAATTCTTAGAGCGTTGTAGCTGCATTTTAGCACCTACAGAAATCAATCCCCAACAATTATCTCACTCATAGAACTGCTCATGGGCCTGACAACCCGCTTCTTCAATCTCGCTCCAAGCTAACCAGGTACACCAACCAAAAAGGATGGGGAAATAGGCTTCGGAAAGGTGAAATGGTTGTCTCAAGGATAACATAATGTATGAGTGAAATGGTCATGGAGTCATTGAATGGATAACTGAGTGTGTTTTGGAATCACTGTGAACTCTTTGTCAAAAATGATGGTCAACCTGATGGTCTCCCCTTCCCCCGTTCGTAAGGTATCTGTGAGAAAAATCCCCCCCTGAGCTAAGTTTCCCCACGAGATGAATGCATGTCCCCAACTTGACACTTGTCATATCGGAAGTTACTTTTTTCCACTTGTCCCCAACTTTAGAACTTAGGATACACTAATTATCCATACTTTATGTTTTAGGAAATATTAATATAATATTCCCTTGACTTTTGGCAGTCCCTTTCCCTAATTGGTGAAGTTCAGTCCCCCATCTCTTTTATCGTGGTCAGTTTGCGCACAGTGATGCATTTTATATTAATCACGAGTCATGTAAAAAGTAGGCGCTCTATCCTTTAACATCTAGGCATGTTGGCCTAATTCCAAGACATAAGCATTCTGGCTTATAATACTGGCTCACCAACCTATAATGCATATTATATACACAAAGGTTCGTTGACCTTAATATTGCATGCACTTAGTTACTGTGCGTTGCATCCTCTGTCTTTAAGGTTGTGCACACCTTAGTTACTGTGTGCGGTATTCAGAAATGTGCACATTACATCCCTTTACTGCACAGTATATGCACGCACCATGCCATGAAAGGTGTATTACAAAAATGATGTCTAAACAACTCACTAGCTTAAATATACTTCGATTATATTTACATTTGGGTTCAGTCGAGGGATATTACAAGGTACTCTCTAGCACAACATTTAAAACTATTGTTGAGTTCCACAATGGAAGCTTCTCGTTTGGTAGTGGAAATGATGCTAACCGTAGATATATTGGCGGGTGACGATCGACGGTCTTGACTAATTGTGGTATTGGAATTAACGTGTTGTTTAATTCTCCCTTCGGGCTCTGCAATCAATCCCTTCCATTGATCTGACGCTTGCATATCCAACGGTCACAACTTGATCTGATTGTGTTTCTGCAATGCGATTTTCCTTCTGAGATTTGATCTTTGCATACTGTTTGACATTTTCATTCTCTGCTAATAGTTATACTGTTGACATCAATGACAATTTCATCAGTGATAACTTATCATCACATCACAATGACATCAACTGTTGATATCAATGACAATATATCAATTACATTATGTCCAATAGCCCCAACCGAAAAAACAAAGGGAAGAAAAAAGAGGGATAGCCTCAGGAAAACTAGTCTAAGTCGCAAAAAAAAAAGGATAGTGGAAAGAAGAAGAAAGATACCGGGAAGTAGTGTGACTTCCATAAGATCCCCTGGCATAACACTATTGATTATCGCTCAAATCAGTCATTGGTGGCTGAGATGAAAGCCTTTGAATGAGATGTGGTTTCTGACTCTGAGTCAAAACCAAAAAATGGGAGACGGATCATTGACATGGAACCCATTTCCACCGTTGCTACCACCAAGATCCAACCCGGTGAACCTAATGAACTAGAGGAAGGAGAGCGCCTCTTTTACTCATAGATGTGGGTGAAAGGAACCTCGTTGCACTTCATCGTTGATATTGGTATCCAGAAGAACCTCATCTCAACAAAGGTCATCAAGCAGTTGGCTCTATCAACAATGCCACGCCCACATCCCTACACCATCAGATGGCTCCACCAAGGAAGTGATCTTCGTGTCAGCCAACAGTGTTTCCTATCCTATGACATCAATCCCTTAAAAGATGAGGTATTGTATGATGTTTCTCCCCTTGAAGTTTGTGATTTTATTTTGGGACAACCTTATTTATGGAAATTTCATGCTATATATGAGTCTAGGCCTCGCAGTGTTATTATTACTTTTAACAAGAAATTGTACAGGATACCCTAAGTAGTCCCACCTAGTGCCATTTCCTTGATCTTTGCCAAGAAATGCAGGAAGGTCATCTCTCAGAATGAGGGCTCATGTCCACGGTCCTAACCAAATAATGGTTAATATTAGATCATACATCCTCGAGGCTTGTTAGATAATACATATAACCAACACTTAGGAACCCTTCCCTACATCTAAAAGGAGATGATCTATATTTTTCTTCAGAACTCTAGAAGTTCGGAGCTCCAAGACGCTATGAACTTACAACCTCCAAAACCAACCGAAGGCAACCTGTTGGTTCAGTTACCAGCGAGGTTGACTGACATATGGCGGTTTCCCTATCCATGACCATGGGATCTGTCCCACTGTTAAACCCTGACCCACTTATCGATCATGAAGTAATGCGAGCCATAGATCCGAGGGTATTATGAAACCTCCCTAATCGTTATATATAAGTCACAGTCAATGTGGCGTTGACCACTTCGAAAGAAAGAGAGTGTTAAATATGTAGAACCCCTGAAATTGAAAGTCACAAAGTGATGGGGACCATTTATCTTAGGATTATTCAAGATCCCCTCTATCTGTTGGATCTAGACCATGGTCATCTCGACACTGAACACTCCAGAATTAACAACGAAAGCACAGATCGGATCCCCCGAATGGCTAAGTTGTGAAGCAACGGAGGCCATAGATCTATGGATCTACATGGACATACCTCAACCATGAGATGTAAGGGGAATGGACCCACGTTCGATGTGCCACGTGTCACCTTGATTTGTTCTTTTCGCAGAACTTATGTGCATGTTAGAATGTGACACGTGTCACCCACTAATGGGGCCATGTGTCATGTCTGCCTTGCTGTGTGACACACCCCCTGGCACATATTCTCTTGGATTATTAGTAGGTGGAGTACTCGGGACCCACTTGTCCTTACATATGCATTTAATACACCACCTTGTGTAAGGGTGGACCCTCGAGAGTCTGGGACTTCGGAACTCAAAAGGTTTAAGGAATAGTATCATAGATGAGCCAAAAGCGCCGAAGGTTGTAGACATGTGGAAATATTCCAAGGTCCTTTGGGATTTCAGGACTTCGAAGGATAAGTGCATGGGTGGAAAAAGGATCATTCAATGTTGAACGTCGAATTTCCCTTAAGCTTATGTGTTAAAAAAGGATGAGGTTCCACCGTCGGATTTGACGGTGGATGGACTTCCACCATTGATGCAGGAAAGCTGGGGAATCTTTAGAACTTTGGGGAAATTGGGATGGTATGAATGAGATGGACCTACATGTGCACCACGTGGCCCTTGACTAATAGTTCCTGAAGAGTTTTGGAAGGGTTTATCTCCCAATCCAGAGCTCGGATTTGAACATAGTGGAAGTTGTTAGATAGCTCTTAATGAGAAGAAGAGGAAAACGATCCTGGGAAAAGGATTTGTGATGATTAAGGAAAGAGGAATATAATGCCCCATCCCTAAAAAGGGTACATAGGGGTCGGGTGTGTTACAAATTGGTATCAAAGAAGGCAACAACACTTGGCATGATTGGGCTCATGAACGAGTCACTTAAAATCTTGTTAGAGAAATTTTAATCGTAACACCCTACCTTGTTGTTGGCCCTTGACCAAGTTTTGGGAGATTTTTGTTCAAGTTTGACCATTTTGGACTTTGATAGCCTGTCGAAGGAAGAGCGTAAGATGAAGTGGATATCATGGGATCTCGGCCCCTTTTTGGGTCCTTTTAGGGTTTTGGGATTATGTAATGGGAATGGGATGTCATCCCATGGGTTTACCCATGCCCAGACCCACTTTTGTAATGTATAAATAGATACCTAGGCCATTTAGGAGAGATAGAAGGGAAAAGGATTCTATGTGATGTTGTGCTAAGTGCAAGTATGACCTGTAATTGCGTTGTGCATATTGTGAGAGGCTTGTAGAGCTGAGTGCAAGTGGTTGTGCCAGATTGTGAAGGGCTTTTTGTTGTAACACAAGGAAGAAGGATCTACCGAGCTGCCCAGATATTTTATCCTATGTGGAGAAGGGTTCTGAGGATTTGTGCATGTAACCTATTGAAGAAGCTAATAAAGAAGAAGATTTGGTGGGCGTATCCCTAGGGTGGGGGTGAACCACGTAAATACAGTGTTATTCTGCTATGTGCAATGTTCTAATGCATTTATGTGTTATTTTCTAAGTGATTCGAGATGCTTAGATAGATTTGTTTATGCTTTGTTCTTATGATGAATCTGGATGTTAGATATAACATAGGTGAATGTGCTTAGTGCTTGGACTTGCTAGCTCTGATCCATTTATTTATGCTAAGTGCTTAATTACCTTAGATCGGGGTGAATGTTGTGATGCTCTATTTTTTTCCTGTGGAGTTAAGTAATGATAAACTAATGGTGTTGAGCACTCTATTAAGTACTATAATCACAGATCTGTGTCCCAGCTAAGGTTGCAGACCCCTGAGTCCTACAACCACCCCTGCCTCTACCTCGGGTGAGGCTTCATCTTCTTCGCAGGTATTTCCGAAAGGGTTGGTAGTTAGGGTTTTTTTGGTGCATTTTTGTAGCGTTGAACCCTGGGTCTGCCCTTGTTCCAACAAATGGTTCCATTCCTGGGACCTAAAACTGTGATTGTTGGGAACTGAGGAAGAAGAAGTTTTGTGCAAAGATCCGACCTGAAATTGTGAAAGCTTTGTGCGTAGATCTGTTGCCCTAGTGCGCAGTATTCTACTTGATTTATAAATCTTTGTGCTAAAGAAAGAAGTCTGATATGAAGAAAAGAGGTAAGATCTGAAAGCTTTATGCTCTGAGAAAGGTAAAAGTGAGACTTTTTGAGGTAAGCTCTAGAAGCTCTGTGCTCTGATAAAAGTAAGAATATTGAAAATTTCTAGATACGAAAACTCTGTGCTTTGATTGTTGGAGTTACTTCACACACACCTAGGATTTATTTTTCATAATATTTTTATTTTTTTATTAGTTATAATTAGTCATTATCCAGTCTTCTATATTTTAGGGGAGAATATTCCACCTGGAGAATATTCTCTTTCAGTTGACACTTCAGTTTGACTAGTTGAGTTGAGTTTAGTTGTTGCATTGGGATCATCACCATGCTAATTCAACCTTTCCTTGGTATCATCACCAGAGTGCTTCATTATCCTTGATTCCATCAGTTAACTCCTCGCTACTCTCTGTTCAATCAGTTAACTGAAGACTAGTTGACTAGTTAACTCAACTAGGTGGCAATTCACTCCCGTAACTGCCTGAGAGACTAGAATAGGTGGAAGTTCACTCCCGTAACTACTGGTGTGTGTCAAGATCACTCTAGACCACCACTATGGAGACTTGGTTCACCTCAATTCGAATTCATTGAGATATATAGAGTATATCATGTGTAAATTATTCATTATTCATAACGGTTAACGAGAATTATTTCCACTCTTTCTCTCCTTCTTCTTTTTCCAATTCTCTCCACAAATGTGTGTATCATTGTTTAGATAGATATATTCTGTGCAGGTTCAACACATTTACATGGTATCATATCCGATGGACTGCTAAGCAAAATCTACACCAAAATGTTTTACAGGTACAAAAGATTGAAGACAACGAAAAGATGGAATTCCAAAAAGAATTCATTCTTACACCTTACAACTATTTTTCATGGAAGGAGAAAATATCCATAGATCTATAATGCAGAGGGTTGTATAGGTTAACCATGAATATAGATACAGATCTGACATTAGCCATAGAAAATTCCAAGTACTTAAATCGCATGGATGAGGCACTCGGAACAATTTGTAGTCTTATTTCTCCTGATCTCCTTCTTCATATATCTTCCAGTAAGACTCCCAATGAAGCTTGGGGCATATTGGAAGGGATATTTGAAAAATAGGATGAGATGACGGGACACATGCTAGAGGTGGATCTGCTCACATTGGATCTAAAAAGCTTCGAGAATATCCAAGATTTCTTTACAAAATTCAAGGATTTACTGTCGCAACTAAAAGCTTGCGGGGTTGATAAATCAAAGGAGGAGAAACAAATGGTTCTCACCATTCTCTCCAAGCTTGGTCCTGAATTCTTTGTATTTGTATCTAAATTCGATATTGTTAAATTCACCTCTGGAGCCACCTAGAAGATGCCTTCTCTTGAGGACTTTATCGAATCCTTGACACAAGAGCAAACCAAGCTCATCAACATGGGCGCAATCAAAGGCCCAAGAGAACATGCATTTACTGTGCATGATGGCAGCCACAAATATCAGAAATCTAAATATAAAGATAACTGGAAATCTCATGCACATATGAAGATGGAAGGGTACACAAAACCCTTCACCGATGCCTCCGGATCCAAAGGAGAAAAGGGAAGAAAAGGAGAGAAATTCACATAATGTCACAAAGGATTCCATTCAGAATCCGCATGGATGAAAAAGAAAATAGATCTGATGTCTCAAATACTTCATCAAAACAACCTTGGAGATCGCATCCCCAAGGGTGAAAAGAAGAAGAAGCCAGAAGATCTGAATTCCAAGAAAGGAAATTCTAGCCATGCCTTGATTGTCATCAACTCCTCTCCTGATGCTTGGATCATAGATTCAGGAGCATCACATCACATGGATGCCTCAGAAGTAGTCTATTATTCATTAGATGCATGCAAAGGTCCTCCTATTCTAATGGGGGACAAATCTTCTGTCGAAGTCACCGGCAAAGGAAGGATTGAACTTACCAATGGAAGTTTCGAGAATGTGTTGCATGTTCCCAAGATTTCTATCAACCTTCTCTCCATGTATCAGATGAAGAATTCCAGCACCAGAAAGAGATTCATATTCACACCAAATTATTTTGACATCTACGACATGCAAACCAACTCCAGGGTTGCAACCAGTGAGGTAAATCATCAGTCTAGATTGTATACATTTTCTGAATTCATTGAACCTAATTCTGCTTTACTACTTACTCATGTTGATGAAAGTAGTAGGATATGGCACGAAAGGTTTAGACATTTGAATTTCAGATACATGCAACATATTAGCAAGCAAAGATTAGTTGATGGTCTACCAGACATCCATTTCTCCAAGGGAGTATGTGAGGGATGTGTTCTCAGGAAACACCCTCAAGAGAAATTTGACAAAGGAAAGTCTCAGCGAGCTTCCGCACCTTTAGATCTAATCCATAGTGACCTCATGGGTCCTCTTTCACATCCATCAATCAGAAAAGAGAGGTTTGTTCTCATTTCTTTTGATGATTTCTCACGTTTTACATGGATCTACTTTCTCAAGAAAAAATCAAAAGTCTTTCAACACCTCAAAGATTTCAAAGCCTTGGTTGAGACATAGTCTGGAAAGAAGATAAAAGTCCTCCAAACTGATAATGGGGGAGAGTGTGTGAATCATGAGATCCACAATATTTTCCATGAGGCAGGGATTCAGTTGCAGCATACAGTTCCCTACACTCTGCAACAAAACGGAGTTGTTGAGCGGAAAAACTGATCTCTAAAGGAGATGGCATCTTTCATGTTGCATGCAAAGTCACTACCACAGAGACTATGGGATGAAGCACTTAACTATGAAACATAAATCCAAAATATATCTCCTCATAGATATTTCAAGTATAAGACCCCCTACGAGGCTTGGAGTGGCCTCAAACTGGAAGTGACCCACTTTCGCATTTTTGGTTCACGTGCATGGGCCCGGATTCCCTCTAAAAAGAGGAAGGCACTTGATCCACAGAGCACCGAGTGCATTTTTGTTGGATACCCCGACTGTGTGAAGGAATATTGAATTATTGATCTTTCCTTGGATCGGCTTATCATTGAGCATAGTGTCCAATTCGAGGAAAGGGTCTCGCATGCACCTCATCATCCACATGTAGACACCTTCATTCTTCCACCTGTCCGATATGATGAGCATGCACATGTTGAATCTTCTTCAGATGAGAGTTTTGATTCAAAGGAATCAGATGATTTAGATTTAGATTCAGATTCAGTACAGTCAGACGTAGAGTCAAAGCATCCAGATGCAGTTGCAGAGCCAGAGCAGAGGCCCAAGTGGGCACAGACTACTCTTCAGGATGCAGAGGATCTCGTCGGTGATCCAACTGATACTAGGAGGACTCAATCTAATTTCAAGGAGACTCCTATTGCACTCACTTCCACTGAACCATTTCCTTCAAGGCATCCTTTCTTGGTTCAATATTCATATCCAAAGTATTATGGCGAGGCTGCTGGAAATCCCTTTTGGGAATCTGCCATGCAGGAGGAGTACAACGCCCTCCTCGAGAACCAGAATTGGGATCTGGTTCCCCTTCCTTCTGTGAGGAAACTTTTCAGATGTAGATGGTTCTACAAGACCAAGAGAATAGTGGATGGACAGATCAATAGATACAAAGCCAGGCTTGTCGCCAAAGGCTTTCAGCAGGTTCATGGTATTGACTATGAGTAGACCTTCGCTCCAGTAGCGAAGATGGATTTCATACGATTGGCACTTTCGATTGTGGAAGACAAGGGATGGGAAGTCCATCAGATGGACGTCAATAATGCATTTCTTCATGGTGATCTCTCTGAGGATATCTACATGGAGCAGCCCCAGAGATTTATGTAGGACTCATCTTTGGTTTTTCGACTGAAGAAGTCACTTTATGGCCTCAAGCAGGCTCTGAGGGCATAGTATGCCAAGATGGACTCTTACCTATTGTCACATAACTTTGTACATCGTAAATATAACCTGAATGTATACATGCTCAGGATGACTGATTCACTTCTACTTTTTTTTGTGTATGTCGATGATTTGTTGATCACCGGTTGCTCGACTTTAGCAATTGTTGCAGTCAAGAGGATTCTTCATGACAGGTTTTTGATGATGGACATGGGTCTGCTACACTTCTTCCTTGGACTTGGATCAGTCAGGATGCATCAAGCATCAAAAATTTTCAAGCCAAGTATGCATGAGATCTCCTTGAGAGATTTTACATGATAGACTGCAAGTCTGCTCTGACTCCTTTCCTATCAGGAGTCAAACTTGAGGATGGCGGGGAGACTTCGCTGGTTGACAGCACACTGTACAGATAACTAGTGGGGATTTTGTTTTATCTCACACACTCCAGACCAGACCTCTCATATGCAGTTGGCACAGTTTCCAGGTTCATGCAGGAGCCGCATGAGCTACATTGGAAAGATGCAAAGCGTATCCTTCGATATGTGCAGGGCACCATCACCTTTGGGATTCATTATGCAACAAACTCTACATTAGTTCTCATTGGGTTTACTGATTCCGACTGGGCTAGCGATAACATTGATCACAATTCCACATCTGGTTACTCACTCAGTCTTGGTTTCGGGCCTATCTGTTGGTTGAGCAAGAAGAAATATGTCATTTCTCTATCTTCAGCCGAGGCAGAGTACAGAGGGGTAGTTAATATAACCATTCAGGCTATGTGACTACAACATTTTCTCACTAAGTTGGGCATTCAGTTTCATCAGTCAATCGTCATCTGGTGTGAAAACCAGAGCACTCTGAAGTTCTACAGAGATCTAGTTTAGATGCATCGGACGAAGCACATCGATATCCACATGCACTACATCTGGGACTTAGTACACGAGGGGATCATCGACTTACATTTCTATCCTTCAGCAGAACAGACGACAAACATTTTCACCAAGACCTTCATTGAGCATAAATTCCATTCTCTGCGAGGTCATCTTGGAGTGAAGGACACAGTTTCCTAGCAACTGTAGTTATTCTTTTTACATACATTGTACCTTGAGGGGGGGGGGG
>ML835397.1:0-29059 GCA_009831015.1 Picea engelmannii | reverse complement strand
TACTAGTCCCATAAAGGATCTGATGTCTGAAACATCCTTTGGGGTAGGCCATTCCATGATAGACCTGATTTTGTTAGGGTCTACCACTACTCCTTCTTCGGAGAGAACATGGCCTAAGTAATGTATTTCTTTATGGAAGAACTCACATTTGCTGAATTTGCCATAGATCTGATGTTCTCTTATCACTTGCAGCACAAGTCTAAGATGCTCCTCATGCTCTTTTCTATTCTTGGAGCAAATTAATATATCATCAATAAAACAAGCACAAATTTGTCTAGGAACTTGTTGAGTACATTGTTCATCAAGCACATAAAAGTGGCAGGAGCATTGGTCAACCCAAACGACACTACCATGAACTCATAGTGACCATACCTCGTTCTGAAGGTAGTTTTATGGATGTATTCACCCTTGATTTGGACTTGATGATATCCCGACCTCAAATCAATCTTTGAGAAAATAGACACACCCCCCAATTGATCGAACAGGTCATCGATCCTGGGCAAGGGGTACTTGTTCTTTATGGTTACCTTATTAAGTTGCCTATAATCTATACACAATCTAAGGGTGTCGTCCTTCTTTTTCACGAACAGGACTGGTGCTCCCCATGGAGACACACTGGGTCGAATATAGCCTTTATCCATCATTTCTTTTAATTGCATCTTGAGTTCAACTAACTCGGGTGTGCTCATCCGATAGGGTTTCCTAGACACCGACACCGCTCCTGGTGCAAGTTCTATCGAAAAGTCTATGTCCCTTCTCGGAGGTAAACCCGGTACCTCTTCCAGAAACACATCTCTGTATTCTCTCAGGATAGGGTGATCGTCAAGGCTTGATTTGTCACCTTCAATTGTTTTCAATACCTGTATTGCATATAGGGGACATCCCTTTCGGCAATACTTTCTCATTTGCAGAGCTGATATTTGTCTCACTAAGATAGGTTTTCGGATCCCTTGAAGGGTTATCTTTTTCCCTTCTTTACTTACAAATTCTAAGGTTTTATGGTAACAGTCCAATCTGGCTTTATGGGTGGCTATCCAGTCCATACCAATAAGCAGATCATACGATCCCAGGGGTAATAAGTTAAGGTTTTTTTGGGTGGGAAATATACCCAACATCAATTGGCAGGCTAGTATAACCTCTGCTACCCTTCTTCTGGTGCCAGTGGCTAACTGTACCAACCATGGCTTGGTATGTTTTTGTGGCTGTAGTTTACACTTATCAATAGCTTTAGGGGCTATATAACTCAAATTTGAACCAGGGTCAATTAAAACAAACACTAGATGGTTGAAAATCATACCTTCTATTTCCACTACTGAAGCTTGGTGGTCGGCTTGGTTATTATACAAGGCTGCATAAATTTGCGGCACACTCCTAGCCACATCATTGACGGTAGTAGCTTCTTGGATGTTATAAATCCTCTAACTATTCTGTTGTCGGTGTGGGCAGTCTCTCAGGAGATGTTATTCTCTGCAACCCCAGCATTTCAAAGGTTCTCTCTTTGGGTTATCAGTATTCACTGATATGGGTCCAAAAGTTTTATTTCCTCTCAAGGAGGGAAAATTTTGCTGGTGCATACTCCAGGCTGGAAAGTTCATTCTTGGGTTCTTCTTGTAGTCCTTAAATCCTGGGGGTTTAATTCCCCTTTTCTGAAATCTTGAACTATTCTTCTGTTTCCATCCTTCGCGAGGTTCTGATCGATGCCCAAACTGTTCATGACAATAGGTTGCCTTTCGAATAGTGTCTTCTAGAGTCTTTGGCTCATCAAATTCAATTCTATTCCGATAGTCCTTAGGTAGTCCACTGATGAAGCGTTGCACCTTTTCCTTTTCCGCCTTGATATAGGGTACATACCTGAACAAATCGAGGAATTTGTTGACATATTCTTCTATAGTAAGTTGTCCTAGTTTGAGTTCATAAAACTCTTTAGTCTTTTCGTCGAAATATTTTTTCGACAGATACTTCTTCCGGAAGTATTTCTCAAACCGTTCCCAAGACAGGTCCTCTTCGCGAACCCCTTTCATATTCTTAAGGTCTTCCCACCAAATGGAAGCCTTTCCGTTCAAGTTGAAAGTGATCACTCGGGCCTTCATATTTTCTGAAAAGTCATGGACTCTAAAATACTTCTTTAGTCCAAGCAGTCAGGCCTCTACTTCCTCTCCCTTCTTTATTTTACCATTGAAGGAGGGTGGTTTGGCCTTTCTGAATTCTTCGAATTTTTTACCTTTGGAAGACTTTTGCTTCTTTTGTTTTCTTCGGAGATAGGAACTGGTTCTACTACTAGAAGAGCCCTTTGAATCACCAGCCTCCTTCTCAGAGGAATTATTCGACGCTTGTCCTTTACCTCTGGGGTGGACCTTTTTTGAGGTGCTCCTCTTAGGGTGGCCACTAATATGACCATGTTTCTGAGTTTTAGGTTCATGCTACATTTGTCTTTGTAGATCGAATAAACTCTGCAGTAAAACTACGTTATTTTTTGTTTGCTTTTCTTGTTCTTTCATCATCCTTTCATTGTCGGCCTTGCAGCTTTGTAATTCAACCATGAGACTCCTCACAGTCTCAGCTAGATCTGGAGGGGTCCCCGCTACCCTCCTTTTGTCAGACTGTTCGTCTCTATTGTGGGATCCTTCTCCCACTTCATGGTGAGTCACCACACTATGCGTTGATAATTTCCCGTAGTTGATCTTCTGCTTGTGTGCAAAAGGAAAAATGTCGGTTGTTAGTCAATATTTATATTTATTTATAACTAGTACATAATTCATATTTTCACATGTACACACATAATAGGGGTTTTTCATTCTTAACTTCGTCTTTCGATTAGGAAGGTTAAGACAGGGGTTACTCTTTTTAAGAGTGTTCCAAACGGAGCTTCTGCGCAACTCGTTCATGAGCCCAAGCAGGTTGAGTGTTGTAACCATGCTCTGATACCAATTTGTAACACACCCACTATGGCATAGTAAAATTTTCGCTTTTCCTCAAGGGACAGAATCCCCAAAGTCCTACGGGGGCCTAGCGCAGGCTAGTTCTTCCTTGTTCACCTCCTTGTGATCGTGGGTTAGGACCACAGGCCAAACAAACCAGGTGCCTTTTCGTGTTTCGCAACTCGGCGATACAAGTGAGTCCAATATTAAAGGTAGAATGGTGAGGGGGCTCCAAAATGAAACCCTGGCCGTAGATCTGGGTGCGCAGATTCTGGTCATCCAGATCTACTCGTCGCTTAATGAAAAATCACTAGCTCCCTTTCTTTAGTCCCTATCTCGATAGGACCACATACACACCTAAATGCAAGCGCCTTTCACAACTCGCGACCTCGCGATTCGTGAGTCGAAGACCCTCGAATTTTCTTCATAAATCGTCGATACTCAATATTCCGATATGGTATGGCCCCTCCTTATTAGCGCTCTCCACGCATGACCACTGGCTAGGGATAACTACTAGCCTTGCTCGCAACTTGCAAGTTCACGAGTTGAAAGGTTGAACCTCTGGGCCCTTCTTTTACAAAACCCCGAGACGCGAAAGTCAGAGAAGGTTTGACTCCTTCTAGACTTCTCAGAACTCGCAACTTCGTGACTTGAGTTGTTGGGCCTTTGTGCTCCTTTCTTACGAGAACCTGAAGTACGAGAAGTCAACAAGATGTTGACTCCCGTTTAAAACGACACGTGTCCACCACCTGTCACCACTTCTCCCTCTCTATGGGAATCTTATCGTTACACCACCTATCAACCACATGGGTCCCACCAAGTGGACGTGCCACATGTTGCACAAGCTCTCGCAACTTGCAAGCTCAAGACTTCTACAGTCAAAACTGATTCCCCTCACCCTCCAAGACCTCGATATGTGATATGGCGAGGAGGTCCTGACTCAATGGTTTCTCCTACTTCTCGCTATTCGGGACTTCGCGACTCCAAGGGTTTGGTATTCCACCTCCAAACTCACAAACCCCCGATGCGCGATGTATCGAGACGTTAGATCCCATGGTTGTCCTTCCTCTTTGATCAATGGCCCAGATCACATCGCGATATCGCGACTCGGGACTTCGTGACTCCAAGAGCCTGGTCTTCCACCTCCAAACTCACGAATCCGTGATACGCGATGTATCGAGACATCAAATCCCACGGTTGTCCTTCCTCTTTGATCAACGGCCCAGATCACATTGAAATCTCACGACTCGGGAATTCATGACTCCAAGATCCCAGTCTTCCACCTCCAAACTCATGAATCCCCGATACGTGAAATGGTCAGATCTCTGCCACCTGTCCTCCAACATGGACGGTCCCGATGTCTTCGAGACTTTTGGGACGTAGTCGAGTTCACTCTCCCACCTAAGTAAAGGTTAAGATCGACGATTTATAGAGCTCTGATGGGTCCCTGGGATCTACGGTCCAGGATCCCATCAGTATTTGCGAACGCTGAAAGGGTGAGGTGTTAATGCCTACACTCCTTCTCTAGATCCGTCGGTGTTGAAAGCCTTGGGGTATTCCCGAAAGGATTTCGACCATTCATTTACCAAGCGATAGGGTATTTTCTTTCTATATTTGAATCTCACTATCCCTTCTGAGCTTGAATCATGAAGTTCAAACTCTTGGAGCTTCAGGCTCCCATGACCCCGAGACCTTAGAAAGCTACTCTTTCTTGTGTAAGGGTTTCATACCTGGATTGTATGAACCCTTAGATGGTTCTCAGGCAATTATCCCTGATCTTAATCGTGTCTCTGGTAAGGTTCAATACGGTTACAACTTTTATGGGGTAATTCTCGAAAAAGAGTACTCTCAAGGGGCCTTCCCAGAATATTACGAGAAACTAAGCAAATAAGACGATTCTCGGTGGAGCGAACTCATGTCCCAAACTTAATCATTTGTGCAGAAAACAACTATGGCATGTAAGCATACACAGGCATCCATTCTATCAAATCAAACGTTAGGTAAACACTTCTATTCAGAACTATTTACAAGCACATAAAACTAAACATGTGATTATGGCATTAACTTCAAATAACACTTATCAGAAATAACACCAGAGGTGATGCAACTGCTGAGAGGGGTGCTCGTTTCCACCCAACTGTAGGCTCAGCGACTCCCAATGGATTTACCACTAGCCACCCCCGAGCTGAGACCATGATGTTGGGAGACTGTGTCTTGGTTTTCCAGTGACCGAGAATGAGGGTTACTCTCCCCCTTCTCTGCTATCACTCACTCTGCATATCTCCAGAGTTCTTCCTCCTTCCCTCGTGTCTACCCCCTTCGCGCTTCTTCCTCACACATTTCCCTCTTGTGAGGTTGTGTGTGGCGCGATTTCCCTCACTCTAGTTAGGCCTAAGGCTCCTATGGATGGGCAGTTCACTTCCCCCATCCCTCATTAATTCTTGAGGAGCCATCCACCTACCAACCTGCGAGTAATTTATTTCAGGCCAACGAGCCACACTTGGTTCTCTGGGCTATTGAAGTCCAAATACGGTATTGGTTTCGGTGGAAGTTAAAGCCACCTTTCCAAGTTCCTTCTGCCACCTTTCTTCAACCATCGTGGTCTCTTTTTCAGCATATCCCCTCACAGTAGTCCTGCAATATATATATATATATATATATATATATATTCATAATATTATTCACATTCATCGACCTTTTTCACAAGGTCCATTCACATCACACATTCACATTTTTGAGTTTGCCACAGTTCTTGGCCAATATTGTTATTTTTACAAACTGGGGGAAACAGGGTGTTACACACATTCAATGGAGAAATTAAAAAGGGGGAAGAAGCAAAATTTTGGCTACTTGGCCTGAAGAAGTACTTCAAAGTCCATGACTGCTCAGAAAACTTAAAGGCTTGAATATCCATTTTCAAATTGAATGGAAAGGCCTCCATTTGGTGGGAAGACCTTAGGAATGTGAAAGGAATCCATGAGAAGGACTTGTCATGGAAAAAAATTGAGAAATACTTTAAGAAGAAGTATATGTTAGAGAAATACTTCGATGGGAATATCAAGGATTTCTATGAACTCAAGTTGGGACAACTCACAATAGATGAATATATCAACAAATTTCTTGAGTTGATGAGGTATGTTCCCTACATAAAGGATGAAAAGGTAAAGATGCAATGATTCATTAGTGGACTACCTCAGTCCTTCCGGGACATAATTGAATGTGATGAGCCAAATATTGTAGAAGATATTATCCGGAAGGCAAGGTATTTCTATAAGCAATTCAAGAATAAGACATGACCTCGTGAGGAATGGAAGAAGAAAAATAATTTGGGATTCAAGAAGAAGGGGTTTAAATCCTCAAGATTTAAGAACCATGGTAAAAGTTTTAATATTAGCCTTCCTACTAGAAGTGTATATCAACAGAATTTTCCATCTCAAAGTGGTAATAAACCCTTTGGAACAACCCCAAGTAAGATTGATAACACAAAAAGAGAACCCTTGAAATGTTAGGGGTGTGGAGATGAACATGTGTTGAGGGACTGTCCACATAGACAACATAACAATAGGAGGATCCAAAACATCCAATAGGCTACCATAGTCAATGATGTGGTTAGGAGAATGCCACAAATATATGCATCCTTAGATAATAGGCAAGTTGACCACCAAGCTTTAGTGGTGGATATGGAAGGTATGATTTCCAACCAGCTAATTTCCATTTTAATTGACCTTGTTCCTAATATAAGTTATGTTTCCCCTCAAATTGTTGAGAAATGTAAATTGCAGCAAATAAAACATGCTAAATCATGGCTGGTACAACTAGCCACTAGAACCAAAAGAAAGGTAACAGAGGTCATACCAGCATGCCAATTCATTATGAATGGATTACCCACCCAAGCCACCTTAAAAATGCTCCCTTTAGGATCTTATGACCTACTAATTGGCATGGTCTAGTTTGTTTCCCATAAAACCAAGTTGGACTATTACAATAAAAATTTGTAATGCGAGGATGAAGAAGGGAGAAAAGTAACCCTACAAGGGATTCAAAATCTTGTCTCAGTGAGACAAATATCATTCCTTCAAGTGAAGAAGTATTGCAGAAAAGGATTTTCTTTGTACGAAATACAAGTGTTGAAATCTGTTGAGGCCAATAAACCAAGCCTCTAGGACCACCCCATATTAAGAGAGTATAACTATGTGATTCCATAAGAGGTACCAGGCCTACCTCCAAGAAGAGATATTGACTTTCCAATATAACTTGTACCGGGAGCAGTGCCAGTGTCTAGAATGCCATATAGAATGAGTACACCAAAGATATTTGATCTCAAATGAAAACTAAAGGAGATGTTGGAAAAAGGCTACATTCGACCTAGTGTGTCTCCATGGGGAGCAACAGCCTTTTTTTGAAAAATAAGGATGGCACCCTGAGATTGTGCATAGACTATAGACAAATCAATAAGTTGACCATTAAGAATAAGTATCCCTTGACAAGGATCGATGACTTGTTTGACCAATTAAGGGGTACTACAATTTTGTCCAAGATTTAGTTGAGGTATGGATACCATCAAGTCCGAATTAAGGATGAAGACATCCACAAAACAACATTTAGGACAAGATATGGGCACTATGAATTTGTGGTGGTGCCATTTTGGCTTACCAATGAACCAACCACTTTTATGTTCTTAATGAATCATGTACTCAGTAAGTTCATGGATATATTTGTGTTGGTTTTCATTGATGACATCCTAATATACTCTAAGAGTAGGGAATAGCATGAAGAACATCTCAATTTAGTGTTGCAAGTGCTAAGAGAACATCATCTCTATGCTAAGTTTAATAAGTGTGATTTTTTCCAAAAACAAGTCCATTACTTAGGCCATGTTATTTCTAAAGAAGGAGTGGAAGTTGATCGTGACAAGATCAAATCCATTATGGATCAGCCTACCCCAAAGGATGTATATGATATCAGATCCTTTATGGTCCTAGAAGGATACTATAGAAGGTTCATAAAATGATTTTCCAAGATCGCTTTCCCAATCACCTCCCTTCAAAAAAAGGGGATTAAATTCATTTGGACATCAGAATGTGAAGAGAGATTCCAAGAAATGAAATACCTTATAAACAATGCACCTGTGTTGAAGAATGCAGACCCAAACAAGGACTTCCTTGTGTGTACATATTCCTGCAAGGAAGGGCTCGAAGGAGTCCTTATGCAAGAAGGACATGTGATTTTCTACGAATCCATAAAATTGAATGAGCATGAAATCAATTATGTGACCCATGATCTAGAGTTGGATTCCATAGTACATGCTCTAAAAATGTGGAGGCATTACCTCCTAAGTAGAATATTTGTGCTTATGAAAAACCATAGTGGGTTGAGATATTTGTTTGATCAACCAAAACTCAATGTCAGACAAGCTAGATGGATAACTCTCCTTAGTTAATTTGATTTTGAAATCAAACATATCAAAGGAAAAGAAAATAGGGTGATTGATGCCCTTAGAAGAAGTGTGAAAGTGATGCACTTGGTAGTTGTAAGAACCTATGAAAAAGACGTCAGGGAGAGAGACAAAAGTGCACAAGAAATAGATGCATTTTCCAAGATTGTGAAATCATACTTAGAGAAAGAGCCCACGTGGCTTAAATATGAGGATTATCAATTGTTGAATGATGGCCTGCTAACTTACAAAGGTAGGTTGTATATTCCAAATTGTGATGACTTGAAGAGGTTCATAATGGATGAAATAAACAAAATACTATATATTGATCATCCTGGTTATCATAAAATGATCACAGGCACTATGAAGTTATTTTATTGGCCCGGTATGAAAAAGGACATAGTTGATTACTTAGATAAATGTATAGAGTGTCAATAGGTTAAAGCAGAGAATCAACATATAGTAGGGTTTTTTCAACCCCTATCGATTCCATAATGGAAATGGGAAACCATCTCCATGGATTTCATCATAGGGTTACCAAAATCAACCAAACAGAATGACACCATCATGGTAGTTGTGGACAAATTGAGCAAGGTTGCTCACTTTATTCCCATCAAATCAACTTGCAAGGAAATAGATATTTTCAGTATTTTCATGAAGTAAATATTTAGATTGCATGGAAGCCTAATGAAATCATATCCGATAGAGATACAAAATTTACTTCAAACTTTTGGAAATCCATGTTTGTTGGTTTTGAAACTAAATTACTATTCATTACATCCTATCACCTCAAATTGACGGACAAACAGAGAGGGTAAAAAAATTGTTAGAGGACATGTTAAGGATGCATGTAATGCATCATCCCAAGAAGTGGGAATACTACCTACCACTGGTAGAGTTTTCTTATAACAATGGCTATCAAGAGTCATTAAAGATGATCCCTTTTGAGGCCGACTATGGTAGACAATGTAATATTCCAATCAGTTGGAATAACCTAGTAGACAGAATTACAATCGAACAAGATATGCTAAAGGAAATGGAACAATAAGTAATTCAGATAAAACAAAATCTAAAAATAGCTCAGGATAAACCAAAACTTTAGGCATACAGAAAGAGGACTCCTAAAGAGTTCAAAGCAGAGGATCATGTGTATCTCTAAGTTAGACCCAGGAAAATATCCTTGAGAATGTGAGCTTCTTCCAAGATGGAACCTTGATATTATGGACCTTTTGAAATTATGGATAGAGTGGGACCTGTAGCATATAGACTAGAAATTCCTCCCACAGTGAAGGCACATAATGTTTTCCATGTTTCGTTACTGAAGAAATACATACATGATTCTAATCATATAATTGATTGGTATATGATTCAGGTGGAACCATAGGGAGAATTCCTGCCATATCCACAATTCATAATAGACAGGAAGGAAATCTCACTCAAAAAAAGAACCATTGCATAGGTCAAGGTGCAGTCGAAACACTTAGGTCTAGATGAGGCTACATGGGAAATGGAGGATTCCATGAAATATGCATAACCATTTTTGTTTACTTTTGTACATACAGAACACATTGTTATCAGATAAATTGGTAGGTGCAGACACTAACAGATTTCCCTAGATCCACCTAGATCTAGAACAAAATAGGACAGGACACGACTCTTTCCCTAAGTTGCAATCATTGAATCTACTACTAGGAAGGAATGAGGGACATACCTTTATATCGCTTCCTTAGGTATATGTGTTGGTTGTGGAGCCTGATTATCTTTTTTATTCAGAGGTATTTTAATTTCAGCCGTGTTTATACCCCATGAAGTATTTACACCCTAGAAGTATGTACATTCTTCCACGTGGGGGAGTGCAGAGGTTACTGTACATTCTTCCACGTGGGGGAGTGCAGAGGGGGGGTACCCTCTCTGCGGGGTCCGGGGGGGCTATCCCCCCGGCTGGGGGGTCTGGGGGCAAGCGGGCCCCCAACGAGGGTTTGGGGGTGAAGCCCCCGAAGGAAAAATTGCCTTGTAAATGTATATTGTAATTTCATTGTAAATCTGGACCGTTCATTATAAGGTCGTAGATCTAACGGTAGAGATTATGTTAGGGTTTTTTGCCCTAGAAGCCAACCCTCTTTTATGAGGGAAATGTATTGCAGCTATGGTTGATGGCGAATATTGTATTTTGAGAGAGGAGACTGTGAGAGAAAGAAGAGGAAGTTACAGCGGGTTTTGTTGTAGGTTGTATCCCTTCATTTGCTGGATAATAATAAAGGAAGGACCTGGCAATTTCTATGGTGGACGTATCCCGCACTCGGTGAACCATGTAAATCCGTGTCTCTCTTGTATTGTGTATCTTCTGTGTTTTGTTTCCACATTTGTTTTATTTTATTTCTCCATGGTCCTGTTTTTCTAACAATATGTTGTTCCCTCTTCGCTCTGGTGCTCTTGTGAATTCAGGTCCAAGACAACACAAACCAACCAAAGTGAAGATGACAAAGTATATTCAATGTCAACCTATGCATATGATCAAGGAGTTACATAATAAAATAAGAGTGATTTTATGGGAAAGGGAGATGGTGTTGTATTATATTAAATGAAAGTAGAAGATACAACCTAATCGCCTTGATGTCGCAAAATTCCTTTCAGTGACCCTTGGTTCCAACACACACACTTGCTCTGCACTTGCATGAAGAAGATCTAATACAAATTGATAGACCAAATAGAGTCTTCAAGCTTCTATCCAAGCAGATTCCTTCACACAATTCTCTCACCAATTCTTCATTCAATCTTGCTTAACCTTTTCCATGAGAAACCTTTCAATATATAGGAGAAGGAGAGATGGTTAAATGGATGAGGATGATCCCACCAAATCTGAGAAGTCAGTAGGATGCCAACCATGTGAATGCCAACTCATTTTCTAGAAGATTCCCTTCTAGAAACTTCGTGACCTCTTCTCTTTTCCAAGCTTTGAAACAGGTTCGCACCCTACCTATATAGAAAATTGAGAACAGTTTGCACCCTAAGTTTGGGTTACCTGCGAGAATGACGGATTTTCGCACCCTGTGATATAGGAAACCTACGAACTCATCTTAAAAATGTGTTTTTTAGAAGAAGACAGCAGTCACTTTTCTTAGGAAAAAAGTCCTTGTGGGAGCCTGAATACATCACTTATAGAGACATCACTAGAGTGACCAAAATCATGTGTAACAGAATGCCCCCCAAAGTATGAGGCCAGAACTTGTGAGAGATGAAATACTTTGTAAAATTCATGTGTGTGTCAAAAACAAGGAGCGCACTTAATCGAAAACCTGTAAACAACCAAGCATCTGCAGAATATAATACCAGTTCTGAGGTAGGCATTCCCATGCTCAGATCACAAATGAATGGAATCGTAAACATGGGTCATGGCCACCAATCATACACCATGGATCCATGCCGTCAAAATGCTATATAGCCACCAGGAATACACTGTGGATATATGCGAGAAGAATTGAATTAAGATGACATAGCCACATGACATACAAAGTGAATCTATGTGCTGATACAAATCATACATAATCCATTGCAGCCTGGTTCAAAAAGATGAGACCCAGGATCTTCAATCCCATCACCCAAAAGTACAAATCTAGCCATGTGCTTACATGTGCTGAAGTCGAACATGGTAGAAACCACTTGATTACTGGTCATTGATGAAAATTGTTAACAAGTGTGAGGGAAATAACCATTGATGTCAATGACTCCCAAGGTACCAAAGTACAATCCGAACGAATGTGAATGCATGAGCTAAAGTTGAGCACTCGACAAAATTTATCGATCAGGGATCAATGATGTGAAACCCCTGTTGAAAGAGAAGATACCTGTCATTAAGGTATGTAGGTTCCAAAGTACTAAATGATTTATAAGTCTCATTTCCAGATAATGATTTGGAGTCGATGGAACAAGACTCATCACAGGAGGGCCTTGATGTATCCCCCATCAATGACATGAAATACGTAATATATTTTGAGGATGAAACAAAGTATGAATATGGATCGAAACAAACACAGGGAAGGCCGACATAGTAAGAATGGACAACTGTAGATGGCCGACTCAATAGAGGGTTCATGTAAACTTCTCTTGAACAGATGAATGAAACGAACAAGGACTTGGCAACATTGACTCAAAGACGACCCAAGATATGACCTTGTAACAAGTCGAACGAGAGACAAATGGATTTCACAACCTGGATTCAAATGACGAATAGGGGGTGCCATGTTCAAGAACAACACTTAATGCCATTAATATGAATACGAAAACACATCCCTTTCCCAAAATTTCCCCCACCATTTCTGGCGAGTACCTCTTTATTTTTACACAAGCTTGAGGAGGATAACATATGCTTGTCGATGTAATCTCATCCTTCGGATGAGTCCCTTAGAGTATGTTTAACGAACACTAGGAAGGAGTGGTTCGGTCCCATTGCGGGTATTTCAATGTTTGTTTAACAAGTCCAAGGATAGAAAACTCGGGGTTTTTTCATGTTTAGAGAGTCTAAAAAACACTTAAAGAGAACTCTCCCAGTTCCTTTTTCATAAAAGAGTTCACCCGTCGAACGTTTTTTCCAATACTTTAACGAGCGTGAAAAGAACAAGATCGCTCGGCCATCTTTTTTTTTATGGAGCTTGAAAAGAGCTTAAAGGATACTCCTTAATGTTCATCGTTTTCGTGTTACCATGACAAGTACAAAAAGACAAGAAAAAGTATACTCGGTTACGTTCTCATATATTTTCAAGCGCAAGAACAAATGAATACTGAGCTCGAGGTTTTTTCTAAAAACCTTAAAAAGTAGTCGTACATGCAACAAAAAGAAACAACACCCGTACCCCCTCGTTCGGACTTCAAAGTTGTTATATCTGCGAAAAAACACACTCATAAGACTATTAGGGTATTAGGTTTTATAGACAAAAAAATATAAAAAATCAACAAAAATAGTAAAAAGTAAATAAATATGGGTAAAAAGGGCTTTTTACCATTTCATTGTGATTTTGCCAAAAACTTGTCCAACATACCTCATTTTTCCCCAAATTTCTTTGCTCGATTGCGGGAGGCACAAGCGATCATTCGACAAACCATCTCAGCCAATGAGGTAATCTCTTGATTCTCTAACTTTTCCATGGTTTATTTTTGGTTTTTATTGTCAATTTTTTGGGTTTTGAGTCCATTTTAGGGTCGAAATATGCACCCAAGGATTCTTGCAGGTGGGCCATGCAGAACCTATGAGAATCTAGGATTCTTGCAGGTGGCCTTCAGGGCACCTACGAGAATCTCACATTGTGCTAAAGGCTCACCTGCAGAGGCCAAAAAATGGATTTTGAAGTAAGGCTTTGCTCAATAAAAATTATGCAAGAGTTTAAATCAAGTTGTTGACTTCCCTCTCATGGCTCTTTTGCAGGTGTTTGATCATCACAATGTTGGAATGGAGAGAAAGGGAACATAAGGAGGATGATACCATTGTTGGGAATGACCCGGGTACAGTCGCTACCCTCTAGGACTGTGGACTATTAAAAAATTTCAGGATTCCGAGCATGAGAGCCCAACTCAGGTTGTTGGAATACCTGGTCCACATGTGGGATGTGGACCAACAGTTGTTTCACGTGGGAGTCCATACACTGACCCTAGATATCGAGGATATCTATTTTCTAACGGGGTTGTCACGGCATGGATACCATGCTAATTTGAACGAAGGAAAAGGTGGCAGGCTTCCGATGAGCGAGTATTGTCACCAGTATTGTGTTCCTGAAGCAGAGAGAAGCAAAGGTAAGGTTGATATTTGGGGGGTCCAAGATCTGACCCTGCAGACCATCTTGTTTACTATTTCATGCATGACTGGGAGTGCAGCTCCGCACATGCCTCTCCAAAGCTATTTCCAATGCGCCATAGAGTGCATAGAGCCTCAGGTCTTCAACTGGTCGGATGCAGTTCTCCACAGTATGAAGAGACAATTGACAAAGTGCAGAAATGGTGACTTGAAGCAGTTTGGGTATGGATCACTTTTGGTGTCATTCTTCCTTGAGAGGGTCCCACTGCTGCGAATATAGGTTGATTGGGGTTTACCGGCCCCACAGGATCCGAGGATGTTGAGGTGGTTCAACCTCGTGGCTCGATACGTATCAGGTCCCATAATCAAGTATAATGATTCATTTTTCGACTGGTTGAGGCCCCAGATGCTGATGATTGACGAATACACATATGTTGGTTTGGATTTCCAAGGGGATCTGTGTTTGGCCCTGCCTTAGGATGCTTAGTGGGGTGACTTAGGTAAGAAGTACACATGTTGTTCTTTTTAAATGTTTTTGTAAATTTTATCATATGAAATGTTTTTATGTTTATCCAAGAACTAATCAAAAAATCACTTTTTGATGACACGGATGTGGGGCCATATCGACTTCCAAGAACGTCTCCCATTCAATGGTGAGGAGAAGCGGCTCCAGTGGCGAGATGGGATGCCGAAGACTATGAGTAAGTGGAGCAAAACTTGGAAGGGTTGACCGTGGACGTCCTGGATATTGCTATTGGGGAGATCTTAAGACGTTACTAGCGCCATACTGTGGGCATGTCCGAGTCTATCAGTCGACTGCTTCATAGGGTAGCCTGAGTGGTTGTGTGTTATCATGAGCATCATCTATGACGCTACTTTGTAGAAGCTATGGGATTCGTATTTTGAGATTTTGATCCTTGGACAAAAACTTTTTGTAAAAATTTTTGATCATTATATACATATATACGACTTCTACTGGCTTATTTTGTGTTGTGTTATACATGTGATGTGTGATTGGTTTATAAATGTCCCAAATGTATGTCTAACACATAGTTAGCTAATGCATCAGTCAATGTATTTAGACATCTAGGAATGTGTTGATATTCGTTATAATCAAAATAACGTTCCAAGAGGCGAATTCGTAAATATACTCGTAATAAAGTAGGACTTCAGAGAGCATAGACGTTACTTAATTGTAGTACTACTAGCTGCGAATCGAGTCATATACCCAAGTGACGGATACCAAGTGAAATAGCATCAATCAACAATTCGATGACGACGCTATATTCTGCAATATTGTTGGTCGCACGACCGAGGCACACACCTCGTAGACTAATAAGTTCACTTGTAGGGGCGTAAATTGCCCATGCAGCAGAAGCAAGGTTCTGAGTACTATGGCTAGCGCCATCGACGAAGCCAATGTGGGGTGAAAAAAAATTCAACATCTGGAAACCAAGCACAACCCAAGATAAGCGGTCGAGGGCAGAGACCAAATAACGAAAAAGAACACAAAAAGTATGATACAATAAAATACAAGCACTCATGTATAGGTGATCTTAAGCATAGTACTTCTTTAAGTACAACCCATTTATGGGTTCACTCAAAGGGATACCATTGTATTCCACTAACTCGTAAGCTCCTTTCTCCAAAACTCGTCTGACAATATAAGGACCTCGCCACATAGCTTCAAATTTTCCGTCTCCTAGCATATCCCGGTCTTGTTCATAAAGGAGAACCAGATCACCTTCAAAGAAAATGTGAGGCTTGACATGTTTGTTGTATTGGGTTTTGACGCGTTTCTTCTGGGCTTCTATAACTAGGGTGGCATCGCGATGGTTTCGTCTAATTGCATGAGATACAACAGATGTTCTTCTTCAGCAGAAGTGTTCAAGAGAAGTTTGATGGCTAGTTTTAGGGAAGGTATCTCACATTCAATCGGCAAGATGGCTTCTAGACCATAGACTAACTGGAATGGTGTAAACCTGGTAGCAGACTTAACGGATGTCCAGTAAGCCCACAATTCTGAAAACAACATCGTGTGCCAACTCATTTTGTGAATCCCTATCATTTGTTGAAGCATGGTAATGAGGATTTTGTTTATTGCTTCAACTTGGTCATTGGCTTGTGGGTAATAAGGTGTTGAGTTTTCATAGTGAAGACCCAACTTTTCAGTGAGTTCGGGCATCATGAAGTTTCAAAAGTGGCTACCATGGTCAGTAACGATATCTTGAGGAACACCAAACCAAACAATGATGTGATTGAATATAAATAATGTTGCATTCCTTCCAGTATTGTCGAATATTGTCATCACCTCGGCCCATTTCGTAAAATAATCTACGGCTACAATAATGTAACCATGCCCCCCGACCGAGTGAGGGTGACATGTCATGAAATTGATACCCCATTTCGCAAAAGGACCAATGGAGACCATAGGGTGTAGAGGAGAAGGGTGTGATCGTATTTTATTGTTGTAGGTTTGGCAAGCGTGGCATTTTTGGATGGAAATTATACAATCGTTGAATAAAGAAGGCCAAAAATATCCCACTCGTAAGATCTTCTGGGTAGTAGCATACCCAGACATGTGACCACCACAGGCTCCGGAATGGAAGTCATTTAGGGCTTTCTCGGCTTCGTCAAATGTGAGGTAGCGTCGAAAAATGGATTCAATCCCACAACGATAAAGAGTATCACCGAGGATAATATAATGGTGGGATTGGTAGCGTATTTGACAGCGGTCAGTGCTAGACAAATTGGGCTGGAAAGTCTAGGTTTGAAGATATATGATGATATATCCATACCAAAGGTCATCGAAACTAATCAGGAAAATGGATTCATCGAGTAATGAATCTGTTGCTACAGTTTCCATCTCAGAGCAGGGAAGGCCGCATATCAACTCGGAAAACACAAAGGATTTCTTGGGCTTAGCGCGTTCGAATTCTAAGTCAAACTCCTGGAGTATTACAATCCATTTGGAGTATTTCCCCCCTAGCAATTGGCGTGTAAGAATGTGTTGCATAGGGTTGTAGTTAGAAATTACCATATTTTTACGAGAAATGATATAGTGTCGGAAATGTTGGACATCTTGGTCGGCTGCCAAGGCCAGTTTTTCAACATGTAAATACTTGGTTTCGGTAGTCTTGAGACTCTGACTCAAGTAATAGATGACATGTTCGTCATGAGAATCATCCTCCTGGACGAGAACCATAGCGATGGTATAGTCCAAGGCTGCGAGGTAAAGGAAATAATCTCGACTGTAATCAGGTGGGAAGAGTAGTGGGGTACGTGTCAAAGACAGTTTCAAAGCTTCAAAATATTTGTTGGTAGTGGTATCGCATACGAACTCATAACCTTTCTTGAGCAGTCGCGTAAATCCAAGAGTTAGCTTAGCATAGTTCGGGATGAAACGATGGAGAAAGTTTTCCTTCCCTCGCAAAATTTGTAACTGGCGAAGTGAGGAAGGAGGAGGGAGATTGAGAATCACCTCGACCTTCAAAGGATCTACCCTGATCCCTTGACATGAAACAATAAATCCCAGAAGTCGGTCGTATTCTACGCAAAAAACACATTTGTGGGGATTCAAGCGTATATGGTAAAACCGACATCGAAGGAAAATGGTGTGGAGGTGTATTGGATGATCTACACGGTGCATGGAATGAGTGGGTAAGTCATCGAGATATGGCTGAACGACGTGCTTTACATCATGAAAGTTGTAAGACATAGCACGTTGAAAAGTGGCGCCAGCATTCTTTAAACCAAATGGAAGTTTCCAGTAGGTGAAAGTGCCCCAAGGACAAATAAAAGCGGTCTTCTGTTGGTCTGCGGGAACGATATTGATTTGATTATATTCAGAGAAACCATCCATCAGAGAGAATATTTCACTTCCGACATAATCGTCAAAAATCTGGTCAACGAAGGGGGTAGGAAAGTTGTCTTTAGGACAAGCTTTGTTAATGTCCCTATAATCAACGCACACGCGGATTGTGCCTTGTTTCTTGTCAATCAAAACAACATTGCAAACCTAGTCAGTTAGAGCCACAGGGTAAATAAAGCCAACTTTGAGAAGTTTCTCAACTTCAATCTTGATAGCGGTTTCTTTACGTGGGTGGACTGGACAAAGTCGTTTCCGGACAGGTTTAGCATCAGGGTATGTCTTAATATCATGTACCACAATGTCGGGGTCAATCTCCGACATTTATTCATATCTCCATGAGAATATGTCACGAAATTATCAGAAGAGAGACTTGTAGGTGACAACTTCATCATGGGAACACGAAGCTCCGATATGCACATTTTTTACAACTCCAGGATTTATGGATATGTCGAGGGGGATGGTGGGTGAGATATTACTTAAGTTCCCTTTGTATAACATATCGTGTGTAGACACGGAAACGGTAGAAATGATGACAACGGTCGACAGGGTCGAGAGTTGTTGGTAGCCCTCGATGGTGTGTTGTTCTAGGAAGAGGATGGAATGATGATGTCCATCATCCCAAGGGGTATCTTCCACAGACATAACATACATAATCATCTCATATGTATGAAAAATGGCGCGGAATGGATCCGGAGATAAATCACCAAGAGAGGGGGTTGCCGATTTAATGGCTTGATAAGTGGATTCGACCGGACTCAAAGGAATTTCGTCACCATAATGAAGATGATCGTTGGGGTTGGGTACCATCCACGAGTCATAAGATGTAGGGGTTCCGTAAACAGAGTTGGAGATCATGTTGATCGAGGTGACAAACGGATGTGGAACATCAGGTGGTGGAATGGGGAAAGTACCCATCAAAGAGGAATCTTTAAGAAGACCCACACTGATGTTCTCATATCCAGGGGGGTTTGCAATGAAAGGTACATTGTCGGTACATGCATCAGAGTGAAAGAAGTCCAATTGGTCTACGGTAACTACTTTTCCTTGATGTGGGAAACACATGACACAGAAAAGAGTGGACATAATTGCATGCATGGAATCGATCCAGCTACGGCCAAGTAGAAGTTTGTAATCAAGAGGAGCGTCAAAGACCTCCACTTCAACATTGAACGTATTGCCTTCTAACGTAATAGGAAATGAAGGGAGGACACCGTAAGGCTTAAAAATAGATACATTGAAGGCTTTGAGCATGTTGTGGGATTCAGCCAAAGGAGGAGAGTCGATGGCTCTCCAGCAGGTAATAGACATGACACATGTCGAGGCACCCTCATCAATAACTATTCTACAAATGTTTTTTTCGGAGACAATTACTTGTATTTGGAATGCGAGTTGAGGGGGTAACCCTGGAATGTGATCTTCCAAGTCAAAAATTATTAAATTCGTATTCGTAGGGTTGATTCCACCAATATCTTTCAACAATTCCTTCTGTTGTGTAGGACAACTTTGAAGGACTTCGAGGGCTGACATCGCGGACGGTGCTTGGGCCATATCTTCGACAATACTGTAGTTCTGGGCAGCACGTGCATGGGGATTGAAAGATGATTTTTGAACAACACCCTTTGGGGGAGGGAGAAGAACTGTATCTAGGCTCGGTAATTCGAGATGAAGAGGACTGTTGGTAGGTGGAGTCGTGGGAGATGTTTGGACCAACGAAGGAGGTATTGCATCAACCTTCTCTTTGGAGAAAGGATAATATTTGGCTTGAGTGGTAAGTGTGATGCCATTCTTCTTTGAATCACATGTACACATTAAAACATAGGATGTATTGGAAGGGGAAGGTTGGTCATGAATGACCAATTGGGCCTGTTGTTTTGAGGGGAAGGGTTGTGACAATATGGTCAGAGTGGGGGGTTTCATGGTCCCTTGAAGGAACTTAGTAACCTCAACTTATCGTGGACAATCCTTAGTGTAGTGATCATCACCACAGATAAGACAAGGGTATTGGGGTTTGCGCTTATCCCTATCATCAACAGGTGGTATTTTGGTTTTCTCAGATTGCGGATTATTTTTATCCTCCTTGTTCTTACCCTTTCCCTTTTTGGATTTATTTTTGCCGGCGGGGGTATATTGAATACAGTTTACCTCAGAAGTCTTGTCGGTGGGAGGGGTAGGAGATGGATCATTTTGAACATTAGAAGAAATGGGTTTGGGGTTGTTGCTAGAGGTTTGGATGGAATGAGGTTGGGCATGGAAAGTGTCAATCACACCTTCAGTTGGATGAGAAGCAGCAGGAGTAGTTGAAGTAGCGGAAGTAGAAGGACGAGGTGTTTCAAGGAGTAAGTCATAAAGAGTACCCATTTGTGAATAAACGATGTCGAGGTATTGAGCACGAATGATTGCTTGTTCTTCTCTAACAACTCCACCCATGGCGATGTCACGAGCTATGTCGTTCACGAATGATTTCATGAACCACTATTCTAGAAACTGATCGAAAAGTTCAAGTTTGATGAGACATCATCTCTGTCACCACTCATGAATGTGATCATATATATGAGTGGATTTGGTTTGTTTGAAAGAACTCAAAATCTCAGTTCCCATTTCGTAGCGGATCGATCACTGGTAGTGGCTGTGGAAAGCCATAGCGAGGGTGTTGAAGTCGGTGAAGAAGCCTCATGGTAATTCTATATACCACTTCATAGTGGAACCTGTGAGGGTTCGTTGAAAAAGGCATAAACGAATAGAGTCATCCATCAAGGAGTTGGATGAGCACCAGAGGTGAAAATTCATTACATGATTGTTCGGGTCCTCTCCCGATTTACCATCGAATTTAGGGATGTCGAATGGTAGTTTGGCCAGTATGGCGGCCCATTGAGGAGAGTGACGGATTGGATCAATTAAAATCCTTGAAATGTCAGGGAGGTCCAGGGTGGCTAAGAAGGGTAACTGTCTATTCAGATGTGGGTACTGGTGACTTTGGGTAGGGAGTCCCGTCGATAGACCAGTGGGACCATAAGCATTTTGCATATAATATGAATATATGGGCAGATTCAATGGTTGGTGTGGAGGCAAGTAATTCATAGGGTTGTACCCTTGAACAGGGGCGTGGGGTTGAGCATTCGAGCCCCAAATAGGATTAGACATGCCTGGATATGGTTGGCCTGTACTAGGGGGTATGACGGAGCTAGATTGAGGTTGTTGCCCCCCAGTCAAGTGAGGATTATGTTGTATAAGATAATTCCAATATTGAGCCAAGGATGGAGGTATGTTTTGTCCATAGGGTGGGTTCGGTGGGGGTTTCCCTCCAATCGGGGGTTGTGTCTCAGCTGGGATTTGTCCTGCAAAAGGGGATTGGGTTTGGCCTCCTTGGTGAAATTGTCCACCAACAGGAATCTGGTAATTAGGTGTGAAAGACTGGATGGTGCCACTAGGGTTGGTGCCTCTGATAGAGGATGGAAGAGGTCCTCTGAAAGGGGGTCGAGGAAGTGTCAAAATAAAATCGGGAATGAGATGGTTCCCAAAAGAAGTGGAAACGCTAGGAGTCCCAGATGAGATTTGTGTAGGAGTGGGAATAGAAGCATTTAACGCATGATATTCAGGCAGAAGGGTTCGGGTGAATCTGGGCGAAAGCGGTGTGCCAATGGGGGCTTGGCTAGTCGTTGTAATCCCGGTGTGAGGACTCATATTATTTGGGACCATTGTGTAATGGACCATTTGTAGAGGGATAGTCAAGATGTGGTTAGCTGGTGGAGCATCTGTACCAGGAAAATAATAGGCAATAGTAAAAGGTACTGCATTTGGATCAGATGTTTCAGACAGCTCAGGTGCGACAGTGATATCAACACCTACTCCTGAGCCAAAGAGATCCTTTCTAAAAATGCCAGTAGTCCTAAAAGGATCTTGACCCTCAGGTCCTATGAAAGGTCTAGTTGGTGATCCAATAGACTGAACAACTATATCTCTGGAAGAATTCACTCGCACAATACGTCTCCCAGAGTCGGGAGGAAGTCGAAAGTCCTCTCGAGAATTGGTAATTCAGAACAGTTCTAAAGAGTTAGTTCTTTCCACTGGTTGAGTGGCAACGTCTTCGACTTCACTCTGTTGAGGATATCCCTCGGTGAGTTGGTAGGCAAGGGTTGAGAACCTTCCAGATCTTCTGGGGGTATGCCTTGCATTCTACGTGAACAACGTGGAGGGTCAATTGTGATCAAGTTAGAATTTTACAAAATAAATTCTATGGACAACTTGGGTAAAAAAACAACATGTGCCAATAAAATCTAGGAAGCAAAACCAAGCAAACAAGACCTTCTAATTCCGAAGTCACTAGTTGGTGATGAAATCCAACATCACAACGATGAGACAAGAAGGGGTTGGGCCAGGTGGAAAAGTTACGTTGACGACCTGCTGAACGGACTTACACCCTGGTGCAAGCTCCCACACATAATCGTGGGTATACCCTCCAAGGAGCCCAAGTGAGTTTGGACAACGTCAATTCCAAGTACAGTGAAGACTTACCCCTTCACAGTCACCTTGTGTAAGACCCTAAGAAGATAGGAAATAAGGCTACCACCAACAACAATAATGCCTGGGGGAACAATCGATAGTTCGATCCACATGCAAGGGCAGGGTATCTAGCCCGAAATCAGCTTGAGAGGCTTCCACTCATCATTATGGGTATACCTTCAAGTGACCCCCATAATATGTGCAATCTCTACACCAATATGAACAAAGAAGGGTGAATAACTCTGTCAATCTCAATGCGACCTCAGGTTTGACCCTTGTGTGAGAAGGGCTTCCCAGGACAAAATGCGACAAATGGAATTTGACACTCCTTATCACAAGATACTATTGTGTGTTTTGTGCTTTGGAGAGTGTGTCTCACTGCCTATTCCAAAGCTCTAGCCTAGCTAACGTTGGTGTAAAAGAGCCCTATAAAAAGTTACTAGTTGAATTTTAAAATTGCGCAATATTATTAAAGGTTGTTGTTACTCAAAAGGAGACGGAAATGAAACTGATGTGGTGTGAGACTTTGACCCAACAATGCATAAATAGGAATGACTGATACAAATTTTTTGTTCGATGAATCCTATTTACAGGAGGGAAAGAGGAGTTTTTTGGAACAATGTGAACTACGATGTATGATCTTCTCTGAAATGCAATATCAAACAACCATGAACAATGCAAATTCCCTATGCATTCTCTTTCAATACTTGAATGCCAATATTTTCGTAAAAAATTGCTTTAAAAAAAAAGAAAATGTCTTTAATTTTAATTAGAAACCAAGCAACAGGGATGGAACTAAAAAAAAGTAAGCAACCAATGAAAAAGAAATACACAACAAACACCCAAATCGATATTTCAATGAAGACAAAAATAACAAACTGACAAGACCAGTCTCTTCAAATGCACATGGGTAACAATTTTCCAAGTAATAAGAAATTGAAAAGGACAATTATTCTTAACTTTTAATCCAATCAAAGGCTCCTGACCAAACAAGCACTTGGATTTCAGAATCAGAGATTATACCCTTGTTAAGAAAAGGTCAAGAGGTAAAAATTGAGAAAAAAATGAAGAAGAGCTTTCGATTTCCAAAGACTAATCATTCACGAGATTTGAAGTTAAGAAACATTCAATCAATGGCCAGAGAATTTCTTTCTAGACACACCAACCAATCTGGGCATTTGAAGCCACAAAAGGCCTAATCTAAAATTTTTACAAGTGAGTTCACAGTCTGAAAGTGGGGTACAGTGCAAGAATTAAGGATTCTCGCAGGCTAGACACAGGTAGGGTGCGAGAAGTTTCCATTGAACTGAACATTGGGGTGCGAATCTCAGTTATTCGCTCAGGCTACAGAAAGGTGCAGTGCGAGAAGGTATGTAATCAAGCAAATTTTGGAAAAATGGAAGAAATTTTAAGGGAACTTCTGGATTCAGGGAGTCTGTGAGGGTCTCCTCAAGACTCGGAGATTGATTGGAATGAAAAAGGGTAGGTCAAGAGAAAATGGCCAAGAAAAAACCACCAAAATGGGTTGTATCCCCAATGGAGTCGCCAATTTTTTTATCGGATAAATCGGTAGGTGCAGACACTAACAAATCTCCCTAGATCCACCTGGATCTAGAAAAAAACAGGACAGGACACGACTCTTTCCCTAAGTTGAAATCATTGAATCTACTACCAGGAAGGAACGAGGGACATACCTTTATATTGCTTCCTTAGGTCTTTGTTGTTCCTACTTCACTCCAGTGCTCTTGTGAAATCGGGTCCAAGACAACAAAAACCAACCAAAGTGAAGATGGCAAAGTATATTCAATGTCAACCTATGCATATGATCAAGGAGTTACACAATAAAATAAGAGTGATTTTATGGGAAAGGGACATGGCGTTGTATTATATTAAATGAAAGTAGAAGATACAACCTAATCGCCTTTATGTCGCAAGATTCCTTTTAGTGACCCTTGGTTCCAACACACACACTTGCTCTGCACTTGCATGAAGAATATCCAATACAACTTGATAGACCAAATAGAGTCTTCAAGCTTCTATCCAAGAAGATTCCTTCACACAATTCTTTCACCAATTCTTCATTCAATGTTGCTTAACCTTTTCCATGAGAAACCTTTCAATATATAGGAGAAGGAGAGATGGTTAAATGGATGAGGATGATCCCACCAAATCTGAGAAGTCAGTAGAATGCCAACCATGCGAATGCCAACTCATTTTCTAGAAGATTCCCTTCTATAACCTTTGTGACCTCTTCTCTTTTCCAAGATTTGAAACAGGTTCGCACCCTACCTATAGAGCATACTGTGAACAATTATCACCCTAAGTTTGGGTTGTCTGCGAGAATGAAGGATTTTTCACACCCTGTGATATAGGCAGCCTGCGAACTCATCTTAAAAATGTGTTTTTTGGAAGAAGACAACAGTCACTTTTCTCAGACAAAAAGTCCTTGTGGGAGCATGAATACATCACTTGTAGAGACATCACCAGAGTAACCAAAATCATGTGTAACACACATCGGTAGGTAGAACATTGGGGACAATGTTCCTTTAAGGGGGAGGGGATTGTAATACCCCTATTTACCCCATATTGTAAATATAACTACAATTTTCCTATAGACTATGGGCAGACTGAATATGTGTGCACATTGGAACTGATGAACCTTTTTATTATAAAAGGTAATGTAAATATGTGTGTGTGAGAGTGTGTGTGTGTGTGTGTATTTTATGTTATTAAATAAACTGGATAGTTTTTCATAACTTCTCAGGAGGGGGCATTCCGATAGACCATGATGTTGTGAGAGAGATGGTGACGGGGACCATAAATGGTTGAAATGACCCCCACCAAGCCAATACCTTACTGGAATCAAATTTCTTAGACCCAGAATAGTCCTCTGACCCAGAAATAAGTTACTAGTCAAGATGGTAGTTGGGAATTCCTCCTCAAGAGTTAATGAGAATATGGGAAGAGTACCCATCTGAAAGACTTCCTAACCTGACCATGAGCTGGGGATTTAGACCCATGCAATATTTTTTAGGAAGGAAAGAAAAGAAAGGAACTTGTGGGAAGAGGGGAGGAAGGAAAAGAGAAGAGAGCATGCAGCTCTCAGTTTCAAGGGAGAAATGAAAAAAATATTGTTCTAGGTGCAAGAAGCTGCTAGCAACATTTTCAGTCCAAGATGATAAACAGGGTTGCATAGAATATGAGTGATTGTGGACGTACGCATTGTAGACCCCCTTACTTGGTAGGGAGAAAATCGTTTTCCAAGTTCTTGTGGGAGGAGGAGAGTAACCTATGTTCATGATTGTCGCTGAACAAGAAATAAGAGTATGTCTCATAGCATCATGGTCTAGCTAGGGGGTGGCCAGAAATAAATCCATTTAGGATTGGTTGTGCCTACGGTTGGGTGGAAACATGCACCCCTCTTAGCAGTTGCTTCACGATTCTGGTTTTCTTGATAAGTATTCTCTGATCCTATGTACTAGAGTTGAAATAATGATTGAATGGTTGTGTCTATGACTAAGAATTGCAGTGATTGATTTGTATTAGAAATGCTTATTATTCTTCTGTAAACCCCCGCTTTTGAATGGATTTTAATTTCCTTTGCATAGCAGTAGGAGAATTGTTAAATGAGGGTCTGTGAATGAATTTAAGAATAAGTTTATGTTCTCTGTATTGGCTGGAAAATCCTTAAGGTAATTTTTCCCAAGGAAGGATTTTGTAATGCAAGAGTCGGGGTGGATTTAGATGAAATATCTCAGTCATGTCGATCTCTCAAATTTACCTTCGCAGGATTACAAAATTCAATCTTTGTGGAGGGAGTGCGCGTCATTCAAACCATCTGTCTATTTCAATAAGGGCTCATGTCCATGGTCCTAACCAAATAATGGTTAAGAGTAGAGTGTACAGCCTCGAGGCTTGTCAAAAAATCCATATGACCAAGACCTGGGAACCCTTCGCTAGATCTGAAAGGAGCTAAGCTATATTTGGCTTCGGAACTCCAAGAGTTCAGAGCTCTGGGATGCTATGACCTTACAACCTCCAAATCAAACCAAAGGCAACCTATTGGTTCGGTTACCAATGAGGTTGACCAACATCTGGCGGTTTCCATAACCATGATTGTGGGATTTGTCCCACCATTAAACCCTAACCCACTTATCGGTCGTGAAGTAACGCAATCCATAGATCCGAGGGTATTCAAAAATCTCCCTGAACGATAGATATAATTTTCATTCAATCTGGCGTTGACCACTCTGGGAGAAAGAGAGTGTTAAAAAGGTAGAGCCCCTGAACATCGAAGTCGCGAAGTGACAAGGACCAATGATCTGAGGATTATTCGGGATTCCCTTTGTATGTTGGATATAAATCGTGGTCAACTGAGAGATGAACACTCTGGGAGTAACAAGGAAACCACACATCAGATCCCCTGAATGATGAAGTTGTGAAGCAATGGAGGCTATATTTATATGGATCTATGTGGACACACCTCGATCGTGAGATCTAAGGGGTGTTGTAATATTGTCAACCCGGAGTGACATGGCATGCTGATGTCACTCAGGGTGATGTGGACCCATGTTCGACATGCCATGTGTCACCTTGATTTGTGCTTTTCACAGACCCTATGTGCCCATTAGAACGTGACATGTGTCACCCACTGATGGGGCCACATGTCATCTCTTCCTTTCCACCTGACACCCCCGTGGCACATATTCTCTTGGATTATTAGCGGGTGGAGTACTTGAGACCCACCTGTCCTTACCTATGCATTTAATACACCACCACATGTAAGGGTGGACCCTTCGTGAGTCCAGGACTTCAGAACTCTGGAGGTTTGGGGCATAGTATCATAGATGAGTCGAAAGAGCCGAAGGCCGGAGCCACATGGAAATATTTTGAGTTCCTTCAAGAGTTCAGGATTTTGGGACTCCGGAAGGTAAGCGCATAGGAGGGAAAAGGGTTGTTAGGAATTGAACGTCGAATTTCCCTTAATATTATGTGTTAAACACAGATGAGGTTCCACCATTGTATTTGATGGTGGATGGACTTACACCATAGATGCAGGAAAGCTGAGGAATCTCTGGGACTTACACGAACTTGAGATTGTACGAATGATATGGACCTACGTGGGAACCACATGGCCCTTGACTAATAGTGCCCGAAGATTTTTGGAAGGGCATATATCCTAATCCAAAGCTTGGATTTGAGTAGGGTGGTAGTTGTTAGATAGCTCTTGATGAGAAGAAGAGGAAACAAATCTCAGGGAAAGGATTCAAGATGATTAAGGAAAGGATAATTTTAATGCCCCATCCCTAAAAAGGGTACTTAGGGGTTGGGTGTGTTACAAGAGACTTCTCCATACAACACAGGACTGCAATAGGTTAACTCATAGCTCTAGTATTAATTCCTTCCACAATGGACCAACCCCTTTTCCGAGCCTAGAGCTCTTTTCTATATCTCTTTCTACTAGATAGTGTTGTCCTTCACTGTTCTGCTCCACTCACTTGTTTTATCTAACATCCTTGCATTCGTCTAGTACTTATCAGGGCTCCACATATGTTTTTTGCATCAGGGGTAATCTTAGCTTCCCTATCCAGCTTATATTTTGGCTGCCCCACATATTCATCTGCTACTGGTAGTAATCATTTCGGGAGATATCCCAGTGATTCATTTCTTCTTCTAGCGGGCTTCTTCTTGATTTCCGACGCAACTGACAAAACTCGAACCAACACACTCAACTAAAAAACCCATACCAATGCACTATTGAATTCCTTTGGAATCGACATGTTTCTCAGCAAAACCCAATCAATTGCATGCACTACAACATTCTTTTGTGCATCTCCTTAGGCTCTCACAAAACTATTGGATGATCACACATAATTGTTGTTTGTACGTGCGTGCAAAAATGGTCCCAAAAGTTTGGGTTCCAAATACCTTTCACCTCAATCATATGGGATTTATGCTCTTCTTGTATATCTTCTAGCGCTACATACATCCTCAGAAAATTTCTTCCCATGTCTTCCACTATAGCTCCCTCTTGAATGTTGTGCAAAGTCCTCATTTTGTATTATCTATGAGTGTAATATTTGTACACATGATCTTCTTTACATCCCCAACATTTGATTGGTATCCTTCCCCCTTTTCCCAAGGAGTCTTCCATCTTAGATTCATTCTTAGTAGGTTGATTTTTTTTATATTTGTTAGGATGGTTCCTTTGTAGGGAGGTTTGAATCCCTTCCTTCTTTGATTTGATTTCTCTTTCTTCTTATCCTTCCAAGAATTCTAAAAATTTTCTCTGCCTTTTCCTTGCTCATACATGTACATGGCATTTCTAATGGTCTTTGCCAAATTTTTGGGTTCATCAAATCAAATTTTATCTTTATAGAAGCATGGAAGTCCACTTATAAACCTTTGTATTTTCACTTTCTCCTCTTTGATAAATCCCACATACCTTAGCAACTCCAATAAATTATTTTCATATTCTTCCATGGTTATGCTTCCCAACTTGAGTTAAAATAAATCTTACATATGCTTGTCATAACAGTGCTCTGAAAGAC
>ML835396.1:35368-48392 GCA_009831015.1 Picea engelmannii | reverse complement strand
CACCAATTGGTTGATTTCGGTGTTGAGAGACACACCCTAGTCACCGGGAAGATCACACAGGTCTTCCATCATTCTTCAGCAGTAGTTACGCAGGGTCCAGCAGCAAGGGCGCACTTATCCAGGGTGAGGGCACAACTCCTGAGGAGGTTTAGGAAATCAATTTGTCCCATCCAGGGAGAATTTCGAGATTTCCCTCCGACCCATTTGAGAGGAAAGCCAGGTGCATCTTTTGCCTGGTTCCTCGCCAGATTCTGACGGAGGAATCATCTGGGGCGCATTTTCCAGACTTGGAAGTGCGACACTTTTGGTGGATACATTCAGGTTTCCCGAGCGAGCATCAGGCCATATTCAGGGAAACCCTTTCGACCCATTTCCTAGTAGACCAAGGCAGTCATTTTGAGACACATCTCAGCCGATTCCGACGGTGGAATTGCTAGGGCGCATTTTTCCATTGAGAGGGGCGCATTCCCCTAGGGGGATCCATCCAGGGTCCAAACCCATCAGCAAAGGGGTCTGACAGTTACCAGGACTGAGAACTAGAGCAGGGCGTACCATTTGGGATAGTTTCCAGGCCATTCCGAGAGGTATAGCCGCCAAGGCGAACTTTCCAGACTTCCAGTAGTTACCGTACAAGCTGCCATAGTTCCAACTCATCCATTGATCCCGCAATGCTCATCTATTATTGGGTATTATCATTTAGTTTTCTTAGTGTATTCCGGCTAAGATCCTTTTGTCTTTTGATCTAGCTGAGTGATTCATTTTATTTAGCCACATTCGGCCTTTGTACTCTGCAAAGATATCATAATATAAACTTTGCAGTCCTCCGTTGCATTTGTTATTTGTATGATCATTTATATGCTGTAAACAATTAATCCTACACACACATTAGCAGCGTTTCCTAGACTAGCCAAGTCAGGAACATTACACTATCCTAGATGCAGTTAAATACCATATTATTCCTCATGTTTTTGGTAAGGACTTTGCATTTTAGATGTGGCAGTCCTTGTATAGTATTTACCAGAGCCCAAAGCAAAGCTGGAAGATGGTGCTCCAGGAGAAATTGAGGGGCTCTAGGATGACTAAGACTGATTCAATCGTCTCATTCCTCACGAGGTTTTCACAGATTCGTGATGAGTTGGCAGCTGTGGGGGAGGTAGTGGATCCATTAGAGTTGGTGAGGACAACCTTAAAATGGCTTCTCCAAACCATGAGAGAGCTTTGTATGAGGCATTGTAGCCAGAGAGCATATTCCTAGTTGGGAGAGGCTATGGGATGACTTTGTACAGGAGGAGCTCAGGATTGGCTCAGGATCTACTAGTCAACAACATGGTGGGGATGATGGTGAGGATCTTTCTCTTTCTACAAAGGGAAAAAAGAAGACCAAGAAGGGTCCCAAGGTTTGGCCAAGCAGTAGCAGAATGGAGGTGAGCAATAGAGGGATATGAGCAAAGTTAAATGCTTTTCTTGTAACAAGATGGGGCACTATGTTGGACAATGTCCCAACAGGAAGAAGAAGTAGGGTAGTACAACAACATCGGTTGAGGAGGATGAGTTCGCCTCTCAGTTTGAGAGGGAGATATCCTTACTTGTCAGTCTGTCTACAGTTGAGATACCATCTAGTGTATGGTACATAAATAGTGGAGCATCCAATCACATGTCTGGTGTAGAGAGCAATTTATTGATCTTACAGAGTCAAGGGATCAAATTGGAGATAGTACTTGGGAATAACACCATAGTCAGGGCGGCTGGGCGTGACACAGTTTCCTTTCAAAGTGAGTTGAGGCCACCCATGGTGTTCAAGGACGTCTTGTATGTCCCTGGGATGAAGAAGAACCTGATATCGGTTTCCACCATTCAAGATAGGGGATTTGAGGTGTCTTTTCGAGGTGACAAGGTCCTCATTCACCCTAAGGGGTCCAATATCACATTAGCTAGAGTGATTGGGATTCGTGATGGGAAACTGTATAGACTCATCTTTCAACGATTACATGCTTTTTCTAGTAGCAACAACAACAATCAGTTCTGTGAGATTTGGCATAGGAGGATGGCTCACTTGTATCATGGAGCTCTAAGGGTGTTGAGGGAGATTGTGATAGGATTTCCACAGTTCGACACTGAGCATCAGGAGGTGTGCGTTCTCTTGGTAAGTAGACCAAGATTGTCTTTTCGAGCAGTGACAATAGATCGATTGGGATACTTGATTTGGTACACTCTGATGTGTGCGGGCTCATGTCATCGGTTTCCTTGGGTGGATGTGAGTACTATGTGACATTCATTGATGACCACTCCAGGAAGACCTGGATCTATTTCCTGAAGACCAAGAGTGAGGTCTTCAAGAGGTTCCAAGAGTTTAAGGCTCTTGTGGAGAACTAGACAGGGAGAAAGATTAAGGTGTTGGGGTCAGACAATGGGGGTGAGTATACCTCCACAGAGTTTGGAGACTTTTGTGCCCAGGAGGGTATCAGGAGACAGTTGATTGTTCCTTACAACCCCCAACATAATGGGGTTGCTAAGAGGAAGAGCAGGGCTATTGTTGGTGCAGTGAGATCTATGTTGCATGATCAGGGGTTACCATTTTTCTTATGGGTTGAGGCTTTCAGTACTGCAGTGTATCTACAAAACAAGAGTCCACATAGAGCTTTGGGGAGCAAGACTCCTGAGGAGGCCTTCATTGGGAGGAGGCCAAATTTTGGACACCTTCGCATATTTGGGTGTCTTACTTTCTCTCATGTCCCCTCTGAGAAGAGGACAAAGTTGGATCCCACAACAGAGAAGGGGATCCTAGTTGGATACAACGGGGTCTCAAAGGCCTATCGAATCTACATACTAGCACTGAGGAGAGTTGTGTGGGGAGAGATGTTAGATTCGAGGAGGATAGATCCTTTCAGAGATCTTGTGAGTTGAGAGATAGAGTTGAGGAGGTCCCACAAATGCAGGATGATACATCACAGAGGACACAGCCTCAGGTGTCTATTACATCGAGTTCAGGGGTGACTGGTCCACCTTGTACAACTACATGATCACAGGTGTCTAGTACATAGATCATAGGTGCACGTGCTTCAGGATCTCAAACATCTATGGTGAGATCTATGGATGAGATTGAGGGGCATGAGGGTATTGCTCCACAGGAGGTTACTTTAGGGAAGAAGAAACCGAGATGATTTCAAGAGACCTTGAAGGAAGCCAATGAGTATGTTGGTGACCCCTAGAGGTTGATGAGAGAGAGCAGAGCACCAAAGAGGTTTGGTTCCTACTTGGTCATGGTGACTAGCATCACAGATTCCGAGCCCACTACTTTTGAGTGGGCAACAGACCAACAAGTCTGGAGAGATGCCATGAAGGAGTATGATTCCATTATGCAGAATGATGTGTGGGAGGTGGTGCCTAGACTAGAGGAGAAGTCAGTGGTGACTTCTAGGTGGTTGTACAAGATTAAGTATGTTGCAGTTGGCAGCATTGAGAAACACAAGGTTCGATTTGTGGCGAGAGGATTTTATCAGGTTGAGGGGATTGACTATGATGATACATTCGCACCAGTTGCGAGATATAATTTCATCAGGAGTATTATGGCCATTGCAGCAGAGACGGGTTGGAAGATCCATCAGATGGATGTTAAGACAACATTTCTGAATGGTCTTATAGAGGAGGAGGTATACATTGAGCAACCACAGGGGTTCGAGGTGTTTGGGAGAGAGTCCCACGTGTGCCTCTTGAAAAAGGAACTCTATGGTCTAAAGCAAGCTCCACGAGCTTGGTATTCCAAGATTGACTCTTACTTGCTACAGATGGGCTTTGAGAAGAGTGAGGCAGATCCGAATCTCTATTACATTGTTTGTGGAGAGGATACTCTCATTCTTATCCTATATGTTGATGACTTGTCTATCATTGGAGGGGAGGAGCTCATAACTAATTGCAAGAGGGGTCTTGCTTCATAATTTGAGATGAAGAACATAGGACTGATGCATTATTTCTTGGGGATGGAGGTTTGGCAAGAAGATGGGCACGTCTTTCCGGGACAGGGGAAGTTTGCAACGAATATTCTGAGCAGATTTCAGATGGAGGATTGCAGACCCATGTCGACACCTATGGTCACCAACTAGAGGAAGCTTAGTGCTTCTAAGTCCGAGTTGGTGGATGTCAGTAGATATCGTCAGTTGGTTGTTTCATTGATGTATTTGGTCAACACTAGACCAGATATTTGTTTTACTATGAACACTCTCAGTTAGTATATGGGGGATCCTAGGAGACTGCACTGGATAGCAAAAACAAATGTTTTGAGGTACATAGCAGGGTCGGTGGAGTATGGTTTGGACTACATCAGAGGTGATGGGTTCAAGTTGATTGGCTATACAGACTCAGACGGGGCAGGATGTGTAGTTGAAAGGAAGAGCACTTCAGGGTGTTTTTTTGGGTTGGGATCAGTAGTTGTTTCCCGGTTCATCCAGAAATAGAAGTTAGTGGCACTGATTTCTGCTGAGGCAGAGTATATGGCAGCTAGTCAGGCCAACTGTGAGGCTATTTGGCTTCGCAAATTATTGGTTGGTCTATTTGGTCATGAGTTGAGGCCTACTTAGTACTGTGATTCACTGTGATAATCAGAGTTGTATCAAACTCTTTGAGAATCCATTCTTTCACGACAGGTCAAAGCACGTAGAGATCAAATACCACTTCATCCATGATTGGGTTTAGAGAGGAGCAGTTCAACTTGAGTACATTTCTACTGATGATAATATTGTAGACATTCTCACGAAGTGTTTGCCAAGGGGCAAGCATGTCTACTTCAGAGACAAGATGGGAGTGGTGAAGAACACTTTCCTCGGTAAGAGGGAGTGTTAAGTTTTGGTTCCTTGGGAAGTGGTACCCTAGTATTATTGATGTGCCTAATACTAAAGGGGGAAAAGTACCCCTCCCTCACTTAATTTTATGTTATAAAGTCAAAGTGACTTTATGCGCTCATTAATCATAAAGTGACTTTATTAATCATAAAGTGACATAGGGAACTTAATTAAGGGGGAGATCTAATCTCCAGCCTTGATCTTGGATAGATAAGATCTAACCCTAGCCTTTGGTTCGTAGGTTAGCCTAGTGAGGAGGCTAAAGAAAAAGTGAGAGCATGAGGAGGGCGCATTGTTCACTTTGAGTTTGAGTGAAGGAGAAGAGGAAAAGAGAAGTTGGCGAAGAGGATGAGGGGGGCGCACCAAGAGAAGAGTGGCGTACAAGAGGAAGAGGGTGCACCAAGAGCAAAGGGTGCACTTGTTCTTTGAGGGAGAAGGGCGCACTTCTAGGGTGCACCAGTTGAGGAAGACTTGCAGCTACAGCAGGCACGGTTTCCAAGAAGAAGGGCAGCACAAGAAAGGGTGCAAATCCCAAGGAAGAGGGTACGCACTTCAAGGAATTGCTGGCACTTGTTTCAAGGAATATTGGGCAGCTAACTAGAGCTAAGTTGGCTTGTTATCTTTGCTGTAATGTTTTTCCTATAAGCTTAATAATAAATTTCCTCTTCACTAATTTTCCCCTTGGGAGTTTTTCCAGGGTCATGTTGACCAAAAATCTATGAGTAAATTTCTGTGGTGTGCATGCTTATTATCAGCATTTAAAAGTGTAAAAGATCAGAGGTGTGTTTACTGTTTTAATGACTGTTAGGAAGAAGAATTTTGGACAGAAAACTTTGTTAAATTAACCTCCTTAACAGCAACATTAAATGAGCAGCAAATCAGTCAAAAAGGCAGCCATAAAGCAGTGGAAAAAACAGGCCTGTTAGTGACCTTTAAACAGTCCCAATAATCAGACCTGTAGCAACCTTAAAGAGCCCCAAATTTCTTCACTTTGATCTGTTTGTAAGAATTATTTTTCATTGTTGCTCATTTTTTACTCTTGTTGTCAGAATAAATATTGCTTTTGCACTAGGCATGTTTCATTAGTTTTGAGCAACTTGACGATCCATAATTTTGTAGCTCTTATCCTTACCTTAAATTTGACTCTACCATCGTACTTAGTTCATCCATATTTTCATACTTTAACCTGACTTCCATCCTGTGATACTATTTGGTAACTTAATTGTCAACTAGAAATCATACAAGGTACGAGCTATGAGGTGCAAGAAATGAAATTATTGACTAATAACTTTGAAAATTGGATCTTGGTGATGTTGATTTATCAAGGAAAGGGTTTCCACAAGTACAAGTATCAAATTGCAGTCTACATGGTTTCAGAAATTTTGTGGTACCAAAGTCACACCCCTAGTGTGATACCAAAGTTTTGGGGAAAAACAGGTGTAATATTGCTTATATATTCCAATTTCCTCATTTGCAGAGGCTGAGGAAGCAAGCATTGAAATGTCAGCTTTGCGTAGGACCAATAATATAATTGCACCAAATATATATTTTATGTTTATTACATAACATGCAAAATAATCCTAAGTGATGCTAATATAGGAAAAAATTAACAAGTTCAAAGAATCCTTCCATGATTAATGTTTTATTCATACTACATAGGTACCTACTAGCAAGTGGATCTGTGAATACTACATAGGTACCTACTAGCAAGTGGATCTGTGACAAGCACGTCTTCCTTCCATGCTCTACAAATATTGGGCTATAATGCTACTCCAAGAGTGAATATCAACTGTGTACATACCCCACCAAGATGATGAAACTTTCTAGAATTCTTTGTCCTCATAATAAACTATTGTTGTATAAAATACGTTCTTATTTCCTTGAATATTCGTATATTTGAATATTCATAACGTATTTGGATATTAGTTTATTTTTTAGGACAAATAGTGACAAGTATGACACATGGCAGATTCTAATAGAGTGACAAATGGCAAAGCTAGAGTGCATAATTGAGTCATAGGGTGATGTGGCAGATACTAGAGTTGACTAAGACCATGTCTGAGTCAACATGGCACATACTTGAGCTAAGAGGTGTGGTGTCACGTGAGGGAGTTTACAAGGTGCATCGGTTGAGTCAATTGGAGTGCCCACCATTTTTCTCTCACCTCAATGGAGTGCATACTTTTTCTCTCTCTTAATCATGAGTCTTAACTCAGAGTATCTTCAATGAGCTGGGCGCATGCATGAGTTAGAGGGTGAAGTGGCACATGGTGATCATTATGAGGTGGATTGCTTGAGTTAATTGGGGCGCCTACCTTTTCTCTCTCTTACTTCACTCTCTCTCTCTCTCCCACTTAGTCACTAGTTAGACTATGACCCACTCTAGTCAACTGGGGTGCCTCCTTTATTCTCTCACTTYCATCTCAACTAAACTCCCTATCTCTTCCACTTAAMTCCCTCTCTCTTCCACTTCATCCTCACTTCACTCMACTATTCCTTGTCCTACTCCACTAAGACRCACCTCTCTCTTTAGTTCATGGTCACTTCAACTAAAACCAACTCCTAAATGAACTAGTGCACCCCCCTTCTCCTCCATCAGTTCTCCTTCACTTATGACTGCATGCATGGACTTCTCACTCAGTGACACCTCAATTACTCTTYAGTGGACTCAGTTAAACTCAGATTTCTTGGACKTACCTCCACTCTTCTCCGGATTCAYAGGTGTCACACTCACCTTGACTCATGCACCTCACCACTTCTCTCCAGATGRSACTAGCRCATGTCTTCCCTTTCTCTTGAGTTGAGGCGCATGACTCCTCTCCCTCTTGGACTCTCTTGGGATATGCGCCCCCTTTCTCTATATTAGCAAAGCTTCTCCATTGGCACATGGTTGGATCTTCTTCAGCGGCAACATACTTAGTCAGCATTCTCTTCTCTCTCTCTATTCTAGATTCTCTTCTCTTGTGCAGGGATCATCACTATACCATTTTTGTAATCTCTCTCCTTGGTGTGGCCAACCTCTTGCCAATTTCAGAAATAGAACCTCGTTATGCTTGTATCAAGCTCTCGGGGATCGTTGATATATCGAATGTTATTTGTCCATGATTTAGAAGCTTTAGCCTGTTATTTTGGTGTAATTCAGCCACTTAATAGTGCATCTTCTACCTTTATTTTCATTTTATTTTAGCTAATATTGTAGGGATTCTAGCAAAAACACATTTAAGCAAATATTGAAACTTGTGGTTGTCTAATCGCAGCCACAAAAACATTATTTTTGCTGCTGTTTTTATCATTTTATGTGCAGATTACAGGTTGAAGACAATGGGAAGAAGGTCTAGGGACATCCCCCTGAGGTTGGAAAGCACCAGCACGAATGGAGAGGGATCTGTCCGTGGCAGTTTGGGACAGTATTCTCTAAAATTACATAGTTTTACATTGCTGATTTGTTTATATTTCAGATCTGTTTTAAGGGTAAAAACTGTGCTGACAGGTCCCAAGCTCAATTGAGATGGAAGCATAAGCCCTGTGGGGGGTTGGAATGGTAGGACTCGATGGCAGATTTGATTCCATAGCTATTGGAAATATCAACAATGGTAGAGGTAGTGGATCTTGACAATGAACGGCAGATGCGACATCAAAAGTATACAAATATTACAGAAAGCTAGTGGTGGGGAGAAATGGGAAAAATCCATTTCAGTCAAGGGTCTCTTATAAGTAGGTATAGTCTTGAGATGCATTTGGAATGTGGAACAATGCAAAGGATGAAAGAAGCACAAAATGGAGCTTTGGTTGGCTTCGAAAGAGAAGATCAAGCAAGTATGTTGATATGGAGAATTGAGGAGTTAGCGATGTTGAATGGAATTGCCAATGAGTTGAGATGGTAGATGCATAATGGTACAGGGGATGCAGAATAATTGAGGAGATATCATTGTGGATAAAGATGTTGATGATGGAAAGAGATATGGTCCCAAGCTCAATTGAGATGGAAGCATAATCCCTATTTGGGGGGGTGGAATGGTAGGAGGACTTGATGACGGATTTGATTACATAGCTATTGGAAAGATTAGCGATGGTAGAGGTAGTGGATCTTGAAAGTGAATAGTAGATGCGGCATCAAAAGTATACAAATCTCACAGAAAGTTAGTGGTGGGGAGAATTGGGAAAAATCTATACTGTGAAGGGTCTCTAATAAGCAGGTATAGTCTTGAGATGCATTTAGAATGTGGAACAATGCAAAGGATGGAAGAAGCACAAAATGGAGCTTTGGCTGGCCTCGAAAGAGAAGATCAAGCAAGTATGTTGATATGGAGAATTGAGGAGCTAGCAATGTTGGATGGGACTGCCAAGGAGTTGTGTAATGTCCCCATTTTTGGACATTATTATGTTTCAGAGTGTTATGCCTACCAGAGTAGCCAGATGGGGGTGACAGCGAATTCAAGAGTTATTGAGGGGTTTTATTGGGCCCGACTTGCATCGTTCATCATATTTCATCATCAAGATCCATTCTACACAACTTGGCTTTGGTTTTGTTGCATTCCGATGATTTCCGTAATTTTGAGTTATTATGGGTTATATTTGAATTAAATTCACTAAGAAGGTCATTTTGGGCATAATACTTGGAGAAACCTCTTAGTGTGATAGCTCATCGGAATCGAGAGGAAGAGCACTATAGGATTAGATGATGAAAAGTGACTTTCAGTGGCCGAAGAAGCCATAGGGACGAATAAATCACTTTTTAAAGGAAAAATCATTAATTAATTAATAAAGTGATTTAATTAAGGAATATTAAAAATAAAGTAAAAGTCACTTGGAGAGAAAAGATGAACAGGGGGGGATAAAAGAGAGATAGGGGCCTCTATTCTCTCATTATGTTGATTATCATTTGATGTTTTGCTTCTTGCTAGAGAGCCCATGATATTTGGGGGTTTTGACTGAATAAACCCTAGAGATCAGCTTGGTGGTGAAATATTCCACCTTTCTTGATCCAAGCTTGGCCAAGTCTGATTCGTACGTATAAAACGTACAAAACAACAAGTTGTTCATATTGGACAACGTGTCAAAGAAGTCCAAAACGATGAGGAAAAACAATCTTCTACGCTTGGAGGGAACCTGCAGGGTTAACACAATGATAATAGACTGGAAAGCAGAAGAAAACTATTCAAAAAGATCAGAATTAATCATAATGAACAGTTCAGGAAATGACATATCAGATCACAAATTTACCATAATACCAACAAGAAAGAGGCTTCAAGACAAACAGACACTTCTTTATTGATGAAGCTTACAAGAGCACTGTTTGCACCACACTTGGCAAGCCTACAATCGGTACAATGACTACTTTGCTCAAAGAGGAGCCACTTAGACTAGAGAAAGAGAGAGAGAAGAATGAGAGAGACACTATGCTGCTACTGCAATGATCCGACCAATAACCAAAGACAAGCATCCAATATATAGCCAGTGAGGGTGCACATCCCAATGGAGGAAGAGAGGATGCATGAGAGGCGAAGAATAGAAACTAGGCGCATGATGGAAACATGTGGAGAAGGAAAAAACAAAGTGTGAGTTAAAGTGGGAGAGAAGTAGGTAAAGAGTGTGGGTTCGAATGGAGTAAATGTGCATGAAGAGAGGAGAAGGAATGCGCCCTATAGGTTAGGGAAGCATGCAAGTGAGTGAAGTGTGAGAAAAAAGGGGTAGGTAAGGCACATGTGTGCATGAGAGGGCTAAAAATACCTATAAGTCCAAGTAACTGAGACATGCTGAGAGTTAATTGAGGAATACATCCACATGCATGAGAGAAGAGAGGGCACATTTAGGGAGAGAGGAGAAGTGGACGTGTGAGTGAGAAAAGCGCCCAAGTTAACTGGAGTGTGAGAGGTAGGTGAAAGCCAAAAACAACTTCCAACACATGACTTGATGTTCAATTGACTCAAGTATGCAAAAGATTATACAGCTAAACTCATGCGACCCCCTTCCAATTATTAATTATTCATCACATGCTCGAATATTTGGGAATATGTGCCCTGTGCTTAGGTGGATGCCACATCATTCTGTAGAGCTGCCACATGTCGACCTCTGAGGGTGTCACTTGGCACTACATGGGTGATGCCTGGACCTCCTAAATACATAAAATTCTAAAAATAGAAACCCGCTCCTAAATTTTAGGAAATTGTCCACATCATCCAGGATGACTAGGAGACCACTGCCACATGTCACTGTTTAAAAATAGACACTGCTAAAAATAGAAAGTCATCTGAATACCCTTGACTCTATACTCATTAATCTCGTCTTTTCTCAAGGGATCCGAATATGTGATCAAAACTGACATGCGAGCCCTGATACTCAACCTGCTAAAAATAGTAAATTGGGCGACATCATCCCGGACAAGATCCAAAAGACTCTGGACGTCTCAAGGATCAATATTGTGCTCTCAGAATTTGAATCTGGGGCCTAGAGAAAAACTTATTAAAAATAGAAATTTCCTACATGTCACCCAAAAAAGTGTCATCGGGCCTAGAATTCTGCAAGGACTCATACTGTATGCTCAGAACTGCCCCAAATTTCCAAGAGACCCATTCAAACCGTGTCTCCTAAATTTTAGCAACCCCTGTTATATGTATACATTTCTCTCAAAAATGAAAAACAACTCCGTAACTCTGAACCAAGCAACCCTGTATCGATCATATACCTGCCTCATGTGGGAACCAACCCCCTGCTCAAAATAAGTTCTAAACTTTGGGAAAACCTTAGTATGCTGGCCAAAATACTGCGTGCTGGCTCTTAACCCTCCAGATTTTCAAGGGTGACAATCTAGGGGTTAACAATGGCGACTCAAGGGGATGGGACCCCCCTGTGGGATGTTGAGAACCATAAGAATCTCTGTGCACATAAAACTAAATGATGCCCTGTGAGAACTCTGTAATATGTATCAATGATGCACTCTGTAAACTGAAGAAATATGTACCAAGAATACCCCTGTAACTGCGTGGAAGGAGAAGAGGCCCTGTAAGCTGATGAAGAAAGAACCTGTAAGTTGATCTATAATACCAAAGCCTATCCAATGGGCCATGGAGTCAAAGTCTATAATCCTCCCACTGGAAACTAAAACCAAGGGGTCTCATCCAAATCAACTACTTTCTACCTACCCAATAATGTACACTCCTCCTTGTGGTAAATGTGTTGATGTCGACACAAGGGAGAGAGTCGCTTCATCAAATGTCAATAATGTAAACACCTTTGAGGTGCGAAGGAACACCACCAATAATGTCAATGGGTCCTAAGGTACCAACACAACCTGACATTGTGAAAAGATGTTCTGAAGTCGAACAGTGACAAGGCTCATCCAATCAAGGGCCAATGATACTCAGCCTTGTCGGATGCGAAACAACCGCCAATGAGGCTAACGACTACCAAGGTGCTCTACTCCTAGGTCATTTGTAGATAATGCGTCGAAGTCGATACAAGATGACCTGCTGAAAAGAAGAGCAATGATGTCTCTCTTCCCTCAATGCGAAGTGATAACTCAAGAAGATCAAGATGAAAGAACTAGGTACCATATCCCTATGCTGGATGGGGGGGATGACCGACTCAAAACATAGGACTCAATGATAAGAGATGAGGAGTCAAGACATAATATGACTCAAGACAGTCCCGTGTCTCCCCAAACTACCCATCCTAAAGACTCAATGCTTCGGGAACAATGAAAAAATGGACTCCCATCCAGGCTCATTCTAATGATAGACACAAAGGCTCGGCATGTGAAAGATAAACACTAAAATTTCGACCTAGGTGTTAGCGATAAAAAACGCACTGGTATTTTGATGAGTATTTCCATCACTCTTCAAATGATTTATCGTTTTCTTCAATTTCTTTGCCAGTATCTTAACCTCCATAGTGTTCATCAAGCTCCTGCTTGATTACTTTGCTTAAAAATCCTTTGTTTTATTGCCTTTGGACCTGCAATACAAGATACAAATAACAAAATGTCATTCCATTGCTTTTATGTCTTTTATACCTTGATAAATTTCCCTAAAGCAAAAGTGATGTGTCCTTTAAGTGACTTAACCCTAGGTTATGTTATATACTATCCTAAGTCAAATCCTACTATTAAATCTAGTGCATGGACTAAAGTCTAAGGTTGAGGTCACATTAGAGTCCAAGCTCTAAATGTTAAATCACAATATACAACACAA
>ML835396.1:15808-26802 GCA_009831015.1 Picea engelmannii | reverse complement strand
TAAAATCAAGGCCCCACTGTTGGAAAGGAGGAGCCTCCACAATGACTGGATCCAAAGGAAAAGCAGAAAGCTTCTGCTTGCCTTCAAATCTTTGGCATGCCTCACATGCTCTAACAAAAGAGTGCACATCTCTAAAGAGTGTTGGCCAATAATAGTCTACACGCATAATCTTTTGTGTGGTGGTTCGAGCAGAAAAATGTCCACCACACACTCTAGAATGAAGCTCTTTTAAGAGCTCCTTGGACTCATCCAAGTCCACACAACACAAGATCACTCCTTTAGGATTCCTCCATCCTAATCGTCCCTGCCACAAACAATACTTGGAAGCATGAAGCTGTAAAGATCGCCTCTGTGTCTTGGTAAAGTTAGGGGGATATGACAAATTTTCCAAATATAAAATGATGTCCCAGTACCAATCTGAACCCTTAATGGATCGGTTAAGAGATTTACCTGAGCACTTACCTGTCGATCCTCGATAGCCTCCAAGTTCTTCTCTGCCATCATCCTTGCTAAACCTTGGCCTCTTACCAACTTGGTAGGCATCACTTCTAAGTCATACTCTTAAATCTTAGTGATCCATTTCCCCCTGGTTCCATTACAATCCTTTTGAACCAAAATGTCCTTGACCATGGGGTGGGGAACATAGGCAATGATGCGTGAGTTCCAAAAGTAAGGCTCTAAGTGGGCCAATCCTTTCACAAGAGCATAGGCTTGCTTCTCCATCGGTTTGTAGTCCAATTCTACTCCTTGCAAGGCCTTACTCATGAAGGCTATGGGTTGCTCCAATCCATCCTCGTTTTTCTGAAATAACACAATAACCATAGTTGAATCAGAAGCAAAAGAGAAAATTTGAAAATCTTTAGCACAATAAGGACTAATAAGAACAAGTGAGTGACACAAAGCCCATTTAATGTCATTGAAAGCCTTCTTGGCTTCGTCACTCCACTTGAGGTCATGATCCTTCTTCAACATATCAAATATGGGCTTTAGCTATCTCTGCAAAGTTGGGCACAAAACACCTCATGAAGTTGATCCTATCGAAGAAGGACTGGATACCCTTCCGACTAGATGGGAGTGGGATCTCCATGATACCTTTGACCCTTTCAGGGTCTATCCTTACTCCCTCCTTGGATATAATGTGCCCGAGCAATTTTCCCTCAAACACCCCAAGAATTGACTTCTTCGGGTTAAGAGAGATACCAAGAGACCTGCACCTGTCAAAAACCTTTCTCAAATGATTAACATGGTCATTTCTATTCTTTTAATAAACAATCAAGTCATCCTGATATACTATTATGAATTTAAACAAATAATCTGAAAAACATAATCCATAGCATGTTGGAAAGTTGCACCAACATTCATTATTTCGAAAGGCATACAGATATATGAATAAGTTCCCCAAGGAGTAATGAAAGTTGTCTTATACATGTCCTGCTTGTCCACCAATACCTGATTGTAACCAGAGAAACCATCCAACATAGACATCGTACTTGATCTAATCATTGCTTGAAGGATGTGTTCCATGCTAGTCAAGGGGTAGTTATCTTTGAGACACGCAAGGTTCAAATTTCTGAAATCGATACAAATGTGAATCTCACCTGATTTTTTCCTTACCGGTACACAGTTGGCTACCTAGTGAGAATACCTGATTGGCTCAATGATCTATGCTTCATAAAATTTTTGGAGTTATTTCTGAATCCTGGGCGCCACCTTGGGGTTCATGTATCTCAATCTCTGTCTAAAAGGTTTGACGCCCTCTAGTAATGGTATCGTATGGTTAATGATCATTGGGTCATATGCCTTAAGCTCGTCATAAGACCATGAAAATACATCCCTATACTCTCTTACCAACGTGACAATCCTCCTTTGCTCTTCAGGTGTACATGCCTTACCAATCTTGATGATCCTCGGGGTGTCCTTACTGCCAATGTTCACCTCTTCAACCTGATCATCAAGGGAAGATTTATTAGGTCCTTGAAAAGTATCTTACCTATCAAATAACTGTTCTAATGGTACTAAACCCTTTGGGATTTTGTTACTTTTTAATTGAATCATTGGGACTTCCTCGCCCTACTGTATCTCATCAATGTTATGATTAACAAACTCATTAGCAGAATTGAAAAAGTTCAAAATATGTCTATCATCTTCAAAAAATTGCCAAGAGCCTATGTTATTCGGAACATAAGGACGAAAAGAAACCTCAACTAAATGTGTAATGTAAGTTTTAATCATCCAAGGTGTAAACAAGGTAGCAACAATTGCCAAAGAATCGACCATTTCATTCAAATTCCTATCATTGTGAGAGATGTTAAATGCATCAAAATACTCAATCTCATCCCACACTGCATGTCTATACCTTTTCAGTCGTTGGTTTCGAGCTTCACACTTCATTGTTACTTGATTCACGATAAGCTCAGAATCACCTTGAACCTTCAGTCGTTTGATACCCATCTTCCCAGCCTTCCGCAAACCAAATAGCAAAGCCTCGTACTCTATCGTGTTGTTAGTATAATCAAACTCTAAACGTGAAGAAAACAAAAATATCATACCTGAAGGAGCAATGATGACCACCCTAGCACCTGATCCCTGTCGTGAACTCGCACCATCAAACCACCCCTGTGAATGCTCAAGTTCACTCTCTGGTACAAAAGGCATAGGTGTTTCAGGAACCTTTGAAAGCATGTATGCGCCCAAATTTGTCTCTTGCGCCTCCGGATCTCTTATGTTAGGGTAAAGATAATTGTTGTCTCTAACTCGGGGATCCTCAACATTGTGTAACATTTTCTGTTCTCTGAAGAGTCTTACCTTTTCAACCCGGGAGATGGGAATGTCAGCATAAGATAAATCTATTTGCATGGTACCCCCTACATCTGCAGCCCACTGTCTCGAAAGGAGCATACCCCATTGTGTTGGACAATCTATGACAAGTACATCCATGACTAACATCTTCCTTGGGGATGCCTTCAAACATAACTGTAAATTCCTGATAACCCACAACAAGTAACCTCCCTAGCATCTACTGCCTGCACATTTCGGCAAGGCCTGGTGATCTGTAATCCAAGCTCATGCATAACCTCAAGAGTCATGATATTGTTAGATGCACCGGAATCTAGCATGCAGTTTCACAAAAGGAACCCATTAACCATCAATGAACAATAGAAAGGGGTGGGGTTACTATTTTCCTTACTAAGACCAAGGAAAACTTGTGTGATCTCTGCGACTTTGACTGATGCAACTTCATTGGCTCTCTGGATGTCTTCTTGAGTCACAGGCCGAGTGGGAACTAGATGGAATTCAGGCTGCAAGGCTTTCCACTAATCTTGTGGGACTTGAAAGGCGCTATGAGGTTTGTCCTTAATAATATTTGAGGCATGGAAACCATCAGGGCCACCTATCGGTTCAAATTCGGCCACCTTGTTCAAAGTGTTATCTGGGTTACTGGATGGATCTTCTCCCTGCTCATAAACATATGATGTTTGAGCAAAGATAGCGCGTGAGGATTCACTATGAGTAAGGTTACAAGCTCGGCAGAAAAAGGATGGGGCATAGTCAATTTAATTTGTTCCGGGTGCTTGAGCTGGGGGTTTGGGCTCCTCATTCTTCTTGGGATACTGGTAAGGCCTCCTCTAGTTGATGGGTTTAGGCTGAGAGATAACTAACTGATTTTGGAGCATCTTTTCCATCTTCACTAGCCTATTGCTCAAGTCGTTCACTAACCCAAAGGTTGTATCATTGGAGGCTCCCTCTTCTTGCTTAGGTTTTGGCAATGCTTGCGTAGGAGGATTAGAAGTTCTCCTATCTTATGGGTCGAGCAACAAACTAAGTGGGGCTTGTGTTTTAGAGGCTAAGGAAAGGTGTTTCTCTGTAGTAATGGCCACCTGATAAGGAACATCCAGCGAGGCAGGCTCCTTTTGCCTAATCAAAACACCCAAAATTCCATCAAACTTCTCTAAATATGAAATTAAAGCAAAGTCATCATTAGGTCTAAGAGTAGTTGGAATTTTATGATAAGCCTTTGCAAAACAAGTGTTAAATTCCAAAACAATTTCATTCTCTTTCCTATTAAGATCAGTAAAATTTCTAAGAAGGATAGAGGTATCATGTTTGTCGCCCCATCTCTCCAAGAACTTCTCGAAGAATGGATTTAATCCTTTGATGGAATTGTTCTGGAGACTCTTGTTTCATAAACGTGCTTCTCCCTCCAAAGTAGCAACGAAAATCTTCATTGCTGCATCCTCATGCTCAACTCCCTCATCATCACATACCTTCAAGAATTGGTCAATATGATCTTACGCATTGATGGTGTTGATTCCTTGAAACTTAGGCAACTTTTTGACATAGTTAGAAGTAGGTAGAGCGCGAGGTTTCCTGGAATGGCCACTATGTCTAAGGGACCATACGCATTGAATGTAAACCTAGTCACTTGTCCATCCATGCTACTAGAACTTGAAACAGATGATGAACTTGAAATAACCAAAGAACCAAGACTTGGAACTATAACCAAAGGAGCTGAGGAAGGAAAAGATTATACCTGAGGTGTCGAAGTACTTACCACCACACTAGGAGTTGAAGAAGTAAATGAAAGAGATACTTGGATTGATTGTAGAACCACTGTATCCATTGTGAGGGTAGGACTAACTGTAGGAGTTATGAAAGAACTATTTTGGAACAGGTGTTTCGGATCACTAAGGGATGGGTAAATTCCTTCTGTGGGGTCTGTTATCCCACACTTTAGGGATAACTAAGGAGATTATGTCTCGAGGCCCACAGGTCCTAGACATGGAGTACCGAGATCCAGATCGACTTGAGCATGGCCCTGGAGGGCCTATCTTTTCTTCCTTCAGTGCCTCCACTTTGTCAGTAGTAGCAACAACATCCATCACCTCGGCCTGGTCCTGTAGTAGAAGTGGATCTTGCTCCATGAGGTAATGAGTTCGGGTATCATGGTATGTGTCACTTTGATCCTCAAAACCTTTGAATATGTGCATTTAGTTCTTTTTGTTTCTAACGAGTGCTTGGATATTATACTTATCCACTTGACCATGTCTGGGGGGAATGAAAGGATGCCCTAGTAAGCTTGTGCCCATAGGTTTTGAGTTGCCACTGGGGGGATTCATGAAGAGTCATCGTCTGCTCCCATCATACTTACCATTTTCCATCTTACTCTCGCTCATCCATCCCATTACATTGGTTCGGGTATTGGGTTGGCCAATTATTTAAGGGTTGCACCTTACCTTGTGGGAAGAAGGGGCTAAAGGCCCAGAGGGTAAAAGCAGTTGGAAAAATATAAAATCCTAAAAATAAAACCTCGAGATGCTTCGCCCAGGGATCCCCGAGAAAGCAGTAAAAGGCTTCTCAACAAGAAACAAGAGGGACCCATAAAAAATAATAAAATAGGACCTAGTCAGAGAATAGGGGGTCTCATCACGAGCCAGCCTATTAGGTCCATGGGAATCTAGCGGTATGACACTACTAGCAGCTGGTTACCACGCCAGGGTAGTGGCTCTTGGTGGCATAGCCAAAATAAAGGGGGTCTCATCACAAGCCATCCTTCTCATTTCCGTGAAAGTGCTTGTGGGTAACATTGTCACCACTGGTCACCATGCCAGGGCAGTGTCCCCTGATTAGCTTCTTGAAACAAAAAAACAATAAAAGAATAAAGATAAAAGGCATGAATGGGCTTGGAAACATTTCCATCCATGACAGGTGCAACTCACCCTTTACAGAGGCACCCACAGGTAAGCCATGCATTTCCCTGCTATCACTGCACCCTTTGTCCAGGCATCCCTTGCCACCTCACCCACTCACATGGCTTGGATTTGATTTCTCCCAGAAACACCCCACATCCAATGAGCATTTGCCCAATAGGACGCCTTGTCACTTCCTCCAAACTTGGCTTGTAGATTTGTATAATGTCTTTGAGCACTTAACTGGGTAAAAGGGGTTTTATGCACATGTTTAATAATATTGATGATTAGATGTGATTGACATTGCTATGATCCCTGTGACTTATGAGCCCATGTAGGGCATATCTGTTGATGTGTAGGATCATACCCGACGGATAGGTACCCTTATGGTCAGGTACACATGGGGAGATGATTAGTTTGGACCTCCATGGGGCTGGAAGCCCATCAGATGGATGTTGAAACCCTAGCAGGGGGCAGAGACAGATCAGAGGGTTTGCACTGGAGAAGAGGAGGACGTTCCACCAGAGGTAGCCTGGCAGAGCCTTACCCAGGGGGTTGTGCCCTCTCCATTGGGACGTTGGCCTTGGAAGGCCCATGACGTCACCCAGGAAATCTCATGACGTCATCCAACGATATGGGAGTTTTGGGAGGTAGTTGTGGCATATTTGGCACGTGTGGCAGCTTCCAGAGGCCCAAGGAGGGCTAACGTTTTGCTCCAGGAGGCCCATGTTGCCCTAAAAAGGGATAACGTCACCCTAAAGGGGCATGACGTCACCTTTATTTGCTTGATTAGGGTTTTATTTATGACATTTAATGTAAAACAATATTATTATGTATTTTGGCCTTGTCGGCCTTTTGGTGACCTAAAATTTAATTAAGGTCATTGCTACTGTATAAGTAAGAGAGATAAACTCTCTTTTATTCATAATATTTCACTCACACTTGTGTGAGGTCTGAAATTTGCGCCCTATTTAGGGTTTTTGGCTGAAACTATTGATGCGCAGTTGTTGAAGGAGGCTTTTCTTGGCTATTTTTTGCATTTTCTTGGTGGAAGGTTTACAACTAGGGTTTGGCTTAATAAATACTTGGTGGATGTAAGTGAATTTCTTCAATCCTTCTTTATTTGAATGGTTATGGTATCTTTTACTTGCATTTTGATGAAATTTGCTGGATTAAACCCTAGGAAATAAGCACATGTTGGTGTCCTTGTTTCAAGTCCCTACCAAGTTATGCTAGAAACAATTTTGTTTGCTAAAGATAAATGCTAGGGCCTTGCCATTGCAACACCCTACCATTCACTCTCCAAGATAGTCAGTTTTACTTTGCCTTTTGAGCTAAAGAAGGAGGAAGACACACTAAGGCCTAGGTTTACTACACCTTAGTGAGCCATCTTCCCCTAGGGTTGATAGGTTGAAGCCTTGCCTTAGCAACACTTCAACGGTCAACCATCATATCCCTCTTGTCTTTGGCCCTATCACTATCATTCTGTCCCTTCAATTTTTGCAGCTAGTTTGACTTCATTTGCCCTAATAACGGACTGATCTAAGACCTTTTATGTTTGAGTACCTTTATCACAAACATCCAATATTTTCAACAATCATTAACTCCTTCTAACCCTAGCTTAGACTAACATTGACGAACCCTATTGCTGCTAGCATTTACTTATATATAATCATATCCATGCAACATTTTTTACATCTTTAAAGTAATTGAAAGATTGGCTGAAGCATAGGAATCATTGCTTCTAATGAATGTTGGCACTTGTAACATTGATATTGTAAAATCATCATTGCTCATTGTGAAGCTTCTTTAGCATTTATTGTGAAGTGAAGTATTGTGGTTATTTGTTATTATACATCATTGATTTGCTTCATCAGTATTATCAATCAATTGCTTTATATTAGAAGTCCTTGATTTTATGAATTACTAACCAGCAAGTGGTCTTGCACATATATAGTTTTCTTGTTGCTTTGTCTCGGGCAGGTACACTTCTGGTTATCTTTATCTTTATTGGCTGATTAGATGGACTTTTTGATCGGTGGTGACTTGTGAGGGGGAAAACTTTTACTTAGCCATAAGCCTTTTCCTTCTCAAAACCCTAGGTCATCGGGAACGTCTCCCCTGGGCCTACCACCCTAAATAGAAAGAGCTATCCTATCGAGGTGACAATGGTAGGATAGTCTCCAGTTTTGCCTGTTTGCCTTTCTTTACCTTTCCTTTACTCCCAAGTACAAACTGTGCGATAACAGGGTCGAACAGAGATGATCTGAGTACGGTCCCCTGTGAAGTTGCCCCTGTATCCTGTGGAGTCGCCAGGTGAGAAAAATAAAGTAAAACAATAAATAAAAACTCATTGAATGTTGTTTACCAAGGTTGGCATGTCCCCGACAACGACACCAATTGTTAGCACAAATTGTTTCCCTCCAATTCTGAACTGATATATGTGTTAGGACAGCGGTAAAAACTTAGCTAATTAAAGGAGTATGGCCCCAATTGTCACTGACCAAACCCCTCTCCGTTTGGGCTAGTGCTTGCTAGCCTCTGGGGGGAGTCCCTAGGCACGATGAAGCGCCTTGCTGCTGTCTTTAAGTCTGATTTCTGCATATAAAACCTACAAAACAACAAGCTGTTTGTATTGGACAGCGTGTAAAAGCAGTCCAAAACGATGAGGAAAAACAATCTTCTACGCTTGGAGGGAACCTGTAGGGTTAGCACAATGATAATAGACTGGAAAGAAGAAGAAAACCATTCAAAAAGATCAGAATTAATCATAATGAACAGTTCAGAAAATGACATATCAGATCACAAATTTACCATAATACCAAAAAGAGGTTTGAAACAAGCACACACTTCTTTATTGATGAAGCTTACAAGAGGACTGTTTGCACCACACTTGGCAAGCCTACAACCGTTACAATGACTACTTTGCTCAAAGAGGAGCCACTTAGACTAGAGAAAGAGAGAGACACTATGCTGCGACTGCAATGATCCACCCAATAGCCAAAGACAAGCATCCAATATATAGCTAGTGAGGGTGCACATCCCAATGGAGGAAGAGAGGATGCATGAGAGGCCAAGAATAGAAACTAGGTGCATGATGGAAGCATGTGGAGAGGGAAAAAACAAAGTGTGAGTTAAAGTGGGAGAGAAGTAGGTAAAGAGTGTGGGTTCGAATGGAGTAAATGTGCACGAAGAGAGGAGAAGGAATGTGCCCTATAGGTTAGGGAAGCATGCAAGTGAGTGAAGTGTGAGAAAAAAGTGGTAGGTAAGGTGCATGGGTGCATGAGAGAGCTAAAAATAACTGTAAGTCCAAGTAACTGAGACATGCCGAGAGTTAACTGAGGAATGCGTCCACATGCATGAGAGAAGAGAGGGTGCATTTAGGGAGAGAGGAGAAGTGGATGTGTGAGTGAGAAAAGGTCCCAAGTTAACTGAAGTGTGAGAGGTAGGTGAGAGCCAAAAATATCTGCCAACACATGACTTGATGTTCAGTTGACTCAAGTATGTGGAATATTATACAGCTAAACTCATGCGACCCCCTTCCAATTATTAATTATTCATCACATGCTCCAATATTTGGGAATATGCGCCCTGTGCTTAGGTGGATGCCACATCATTCCATAGAGTTACCACATGTCGACCTCTGAGGATGCCACTTGGCACTGCATGGGTGATGACTGGACTTGCTAAATATTGAAACTTCTAAGAATAGAATCCTTCTCCTAAATTTTAGAAATTGTCCACATCATCCAGGATGACTAGGAGACCACCGCCACATGTCACTGTCTAAAAAGACATTGCTGAAAATAGAAATCCGTCTGAATACCCTTGACTTTATACTCATTAATCTCATCTTTTCGCAAGGGATCTAAGCATGTGATCAGAACTAACATGCGAGCCTTGATGCTCAATCTGCTAAAAATAGTAAATTGGGCCACATCATCCCAGACAAGGTCCAAAAGATTCTGGATGTCTCAAGGATCAATACTGCGCTCTCAGAATTTGAATCTAGGGCCTAGAGCAAAACCTGCTAAAAATAGAAATTTCCTGCATGTCGCCCGAAAAAGTGTGATCGGGCCTAGAATTCTACAAGGACTCATACTGTATGCTCAGAACTGCCCCAAACTGCCAAGAGACCCATTCAAACCATGTCTCCTAAATTTTAGCAACCCCTGTTATATGTATAAATTTCTCTAAAAAATGCAAAACAACTCTAACTTTGAACCAAGCAACCCTGTACTGATCATATACCTGCCTCATGTGGGAACCAACCTCTTGCTCAACATAAGTGCTAAATTTTGGGGAAATCTCAGTATGCCGACCAAAATATTGCATGCTGGCTCTTAACCCTCCATATTTTCAAGGGTGAAAATCTAGGGGTTAACAAGTCTTGAGATGCATTTGGAATGTGGAACAATGCAAAGGATGACAAAAGAAAAAAATAGAACTTTGGTTGGCTTCGAAAGAGAAGATCAAGCAAGTATGTTGATATGGAGAATTGAGGAGTTTGCGATGTTGAATGAAATTTCCAAGGAGTTGAGATGGTAGATGCATAATGATGCAGGGGATGCAGACTAATTGAGGAGATATCATTGTGGATAAAGATGTTGATGATGGAACGAGATATGGTCCCAAGCTGAACTGAGATGGAAGCATAATCCCTATGTGGGGGGGTGGAATGGTAGGAGGACGTGATGACAGAGTTGATTACATAACTATTGGAAATATTAGGGATGGTAAAGGTAGTGGATCTTGAAAGTGGATAGTAGATGCGGTATCAAAAGTATACAAATCTTACAGAAAGTTAGTGGTAGGGAGAATTGGGAAAAATCTATACCTGTCAAGGGTCTCTTATAAGCATGTATAGTCTTGAGATGAATTTACAATGTGGAACAATGCAAAGGATGAAAGAAGCACAAAATGGAGCTTTGGCTGGCCTTGAAAGAGAAGATCAAGCAAGTATGTTGATATGGAGATTTGAGGAGCTAGCAATGTTGGATGGAACTGCCAAGGAGTTGAGATGGTAGATGCATAATGATGCAGGGTATGCAAATTAATTGAGGAGATACCATTGTGGATAAAGATGTTGATGATGGAACGAGATATGGTCCCAAGATCAATTGAGATAGAAGAATAAGCCCTATGTGGTGGGGTGGAATGGTAGGAGGACTTGATGGCGGAGTTGATTACATAGCTATTGGAAAGATCAATGGAGGTAGAGGTAGTAAATCTTGAAAGTAAACGACAGATGTGACATCAAAAGTATACAAATCTTACAAAAGGCTAGTGGTGGGGAGAAATGGAAAA
>ML835395.1:23951-48394 GCA_009831015.1 Picea engelmannii | reverse complement strand
GTTAAGGGTGTGGAGCGTAATAAGATTTCCCTCCATATGGTTTCATATATTGAGGTGCACCATATATAGGCAATGGTTGGCTGTAAGGGTTGTGATGTGTCGTGGTACCAATCAACCCATCCATAGCGTGGGACATCCCATGTTTTTTCTAGCCAAATGGTATGGGTCTGGGTACATCAGGTAACACAGTGTATAAGTAACCTAACTGAGAATATATAAGGTTGACCTATTGGGACTTGTTGATGGATTCCTCTTATGTTCGAGGAAAAGTGGATGCTACATCTTTGGAAAGTGTAGAGACGAGTGATTTAAGGAACCAATCGAGGCATTGTTCTTTGGTGGTTTCTTCTTTACATAAACTATGTCGCTAATGCCATTCATGGATGTGGTTGAAAATATGCATAGTTGAGGTTTGTTTTCACTTGGAGAGTAGTTCTAAACCAGTGTCATGACGAAATGATAGTTGAAAAAATGCCAAAAAGGATTTGGCCAAGGACTCAAAAGTCACATGGGACTTTGATTTTTCGTCCACATACCATTTGGCTGATGGACCAGTGAGCGTTCTTTGAAATAATATTAAGCGGATGGAATCATCCATGATGTTGTTTGAAGAGCACCATAAGTGGAAGGTCATAACATGGTTGACGAGATATTCCCCCAGTTTTCCTTCAAATTTTGGAATATTTGAAGGTAGTTTGGTAGGCATATTGGGCCATGTGGGGTCATGTAAAATGGGATCATTTGTGAGTTTGGTCAAATCAAGAATGTTGAGAGATTTCAAGTATGACATAAGGGGATTTGGTGGAGGATTAGTTCCAGCCATGGTGTGATCAGGTAGTGGAACTGACCCATGGGAGGGATTCGTTGGGGCTGTACTTCTTTCTTGAGAATAATTTCCCCCCCGCCTCCTTGTGAAGGAGAGATAGTGGATGGATGTATTTGGGAATTGGACCCAAGAAAAATGGAACTAAGTAAAGATGGTCCCAAAATAGTAGTGCTCACAATTCTATGATATGGTTGAGTTGGTGATTTGGCACGATTAGGGACTCCTCCTAGAATAGGAGGGAGATTTTACAAGCATCTAGAACGATGGGGATTTTGTGGATCCCCTATGATGTCCAAATAGAAAAGTGAATGTGTGAAAATGATTATGAGAGAAATAAATGAACAAGATCTTTGTATAATTTGGACCTTCATAAGATAATACAACTCACAATTGCATGTAATCAAATGAGTATCATACATAAATCAACTGTAAATAAGCAAGCATGTGGGTAGGTGGATTTTGTCTGCGTGGGGGAACAAATAAAAACAAGTGCTCATGTCCTAAAATACGTATCGTCCTTCCTCTAAAATAACACTGGACCTTCCAAGAGCACTCAATAGTGGTGTCTGAAGCCACCATAAGAGGAACTATTGAAGGATGAAAGAATCAGTTATAATGAGGGGAAGATGGTGCATATCCCGAAAGAACTGGTGATATTTCCCAATAGCCACACAAAATCTGATCAAGGTGAAATTGTAGCCCACAATTTCCACCTGGGTAGATGTCCTAAATTTTTTTCACTAGGTACCTTGGTCAAAGTGCAAAATTTAGATTTTCGGCCTCAGAAATGGGTCACGGGATGGATCCCTTCCAAGAGTTGGGTGACTCAAGGGGGGATGCATAGAACAACTAGACATCAACCTTCAACCCTTCATGAGTATCTCCCTTCCTTATGGTGTAGGAACACTTGACTTGGAGGATTTGAAAGTTCCCTATTTGTAAACTTCTAATGTTTGAAAATGTGCGAGCCAGATAACGGGGGGTTATTTCGATGCCTACCCCCGAGATCCTACCTAGACTAAAAAAATTATTTTGGCACCTCCTGTGGAGGAAAACTTAGTAATTTTTTAGAAATTTTTTAGATGTGGTGGGCTGAGAGATTGGATGTGAACCAATCTCGTTGGAATTAAATGGGTGTGGATAGTTTCCAAAGAAGTAGTGGGACGTTTCAGAATTCCTTTGGAGAAAACCTACTTCAACCTTCGCAATTCAAAATGGAAATTATGTGAGTGAGGAGTGACTTTGTGTGTGAGCAAGTGAAAAAGTGTGCCAAATTTTTAATAAGTTAGGTGTGAGATTGTAACATGTGGACTTCCTGTGGTCCTTACAAATCTTTGTTACCTAGCTTACTAAGTGTCATTGGTACAACCTTGTAGAATTTTAAAATCCCTTAAGAACTAGCATGTGGACATATGGGTCCTTACAAATCCTTTAAGCTCCCTAAATGTTGTTTACACTAAGAAAGCTTGAAAACTATCCTAGATTGTAAGCATGTGGGCATGTATGGGCCTGTTAGTTTGATCTTTAAACTTCCCTAGTGATGTAAACTAAGAAAGAAATTTCAAGAAACTATCCTAAGTTTGCAACATGTGGGAATGTATGGGCTCTTACAAGTTTAAGATGATTACAAAAGAAACTAAGAGGAGCCCTAGGGGGGCTTTGTCCTCTCCTAAATATTTTTGTTACGGGAGATGAAATGTCCCCTTAACCACCTTTATGATTCTCAAGATCACACTAGGGTGCGAGAGAAGAGCATACTCAATGATCAAAGTGAATTTCTGGTCCCAATGTAAGTGTTTTAAGTATGATAGAAATAATCTTAACTTAAAATTTTGCAAACTAAACAAGGCATCCATGTGGAATCTAAAGAAAAAGAGAAGAATATTTGAGCCTATTTTTAGCTAACCTTTCATATGGGAAAGGAGTCTAAGTGGACTGCATATCCATTACAAATTGCATGATAGCAAAAATCTAAAGGCTAGGGGCCTTCAAATCATCCAAAAAACCTTACAATTGTGAAAAAATGGATATGTGTGAGGGTTACAATTATGAAAGGTGTGCAGAGGGCTCACAATGCGCAGAGCAAAGAAGTTTGTGGCATACACAGTGTGGGTCTATGGGAAGGAAGATCCATGCACTTCCTATTACGCGTCAAGGGGGAATTTTTTGAGTGAAATTCTCCTCCTCCAACTCAGAATTTTGCCTTTGATAGGTAAGGCTAGGCTAGTTTTGGTACCTGCAAGACAAATTGATTAAAAATAAGTGCTCTCTAATCTCAAATAAGGTGGAATTTGATACCTATCCCCAGTATGGTAACCAATATGTTGTGTTGGTTTTGTCACTTGGGTGAGGAAAACAACAACACTTGCATGTCTAGATGAGCCTGCTGAACAAGACATAAGTTTGTGAGTGGGTTAAACAAGCCAAACACATGTAATAAACAAAGAAACAAACTAAAACAACTGAGAAATAAAAGTTAGAAAGCATAAGAAACTTGGAACCATGAAAATCAATCAAATGACCAACATAATGCTACCAATGGATAACTATATTAGTAGGAAAAACACCATAGATAAAAAATGAGGACTTCTGAGTCCCATCATCCTCCTTGGGAGGGATCTCGAGTTCCCTAATTGAGAGCTCTTTTTACAATGGAAGAAAAATGACAAATGGTGAATAAAATCAATTCCTATTCCCTCAAGAGGTGAGTGGAATGGCCTATTGCAATGATGCTTGAAGGCTCCAAAGAGAAAATAGGATTCTCAAGAGAGAATTGAGGCAACATAATGATAATATGAATATCTTGGTTTCTTAGTGCACCCATAGCCCTTATTTATAGAAATTATTTGAGGAAAAATGTCATTGGTTCTTGGTGTGAACAAGGGCCCTTTTAGGTCACCCTCTAGTCCTTGACTAGCCCCCCATTCAGATTTTGCTTAGATATGAAGGTAAAATCAGGTTGGGAGTTGGTCCATAAGTGGTTGGGGGGCCGAAAATATCCATAAATGCATCGTTCATAGAAGTGCATGGATTTTATCATACACAATCACACACTTGGTGCATTGTGTGCTCTGAGGGCTTTGTTGGCCTGCGCACACTGCACATTATGCGCATGTTTTTTTTGGTGAATTTGCGCATGTCAATTTTTGAACCAATTGTATAGTTTTTTCCTTTGGAATACATTTCAGGGTTGTAGGTGATCTAATTGTTGTTGGCATTGCTGTATTTATGTAACTATTTGTGTGCAATGTTGTGGATGAAATTTTAGTGATAACACATCTGTCAAACCTGCAACCACACAAATGTGGTCCAAATAGGGTGTTGGGATAATTAATTGCTATAATAAAATCCCGCATAAATGTCAACCAGGTTCGTAAACTGATTAATTGCAGGCACAATATGTGCAGGAAAATGACAGAAGTGTATCCTAATTTGTCTTTCAACTAGGAGTAAGAGAATTAGGTAACCTACCAATCATGCATGAACATAAGCAAAGCAACCACTAATCCACACAGATAATAAATAACCAAGATAAGGAATCAACTATTTTATTTAAACTCTATTCTATGTATGAAAAGCAATCAACTATTTATCAGCGTAGGAAAGAAATATGAAAAAAATAAAAACATAATGGAAATTGTTATCACATTTTCTTGCAGGGGGGTGTTTTCCCTTAGGAGTTGGCCCTTGGATGATCATATGCGAAATAAGTGGGCTTAAAAAAACCACAAATGTGTTCATCCAAAGTCGAGGCACATTGTGCTAAGGTGCACACATATCGGGAAAGTGGAGAATGCCACTTTGGGAACTTTGAAGTGAGGAAGGCGCAAAGACCCGAGTCCTGAAATGTGAACAAGATCTAGGTCATCCAAACATAAGGGGCATGTGACAATAGATAAGAGAAATCACGATTTTTCGAGTCTGGGGTTTTAGCGTGGAGCACGATGAAAATTTGTGAAATGCAAAATCCCAAATTCGTGATTTTGCGAATCAGAGGTTTGACAGGAAGAAACGCCTTGACTCCCCAAGGAGTGAAGTCTTGAAATGTGAAGTGGATCTGGACCGTCCGATCACGGAAGTTCCTGAGCTGTTGATCTGGCGTAGTAGTTTGGAAATCAGAGAGGGAAGGTAAGCTAACTTTTGACTTCATGAAACGTGAAGTCGCAAAGCACCCAGGAAGTAGGCCCAAGGTTGCAGCTCGTGGTCATGAGGAAAGAAGGTCTGAGAGAAAGTTTGGCGCCCATCGCAAGGAGCCTCAATCGTTGGATGCACAGAAGATCCGACCTTCGATCTGGGTGCAACGATTTCATAAGTTGGGAGTCGGGGTTTCTATTGTCAAGTAATATGAGGATTCTCAAAGGGAAAAATCCCGAAGTTCCTGTGAAGTTAAGCACTGGGTCATGGCCCGAGGTTTCATATAGCTAAGGGTGAAAAATTCACAAGGTCCGTGCCAAAAGATGAAGGTTCCCACATTCATTACAATGTGAAACTGTCACGGTTTCAAGATCATCAGGTGAGATTAACAGTCTGCCAATAGTGCACAACAACCCATGGGCATTTAGCCTTGTTGCGATCCCGAGAAGGAGCAGTAAAGGAAAGAGGGGTGGTGGTTGAAACTTCATCTCACTCCATAAATAGAAAGCATGGAGGTTCTGGTTACAGAGATAGAGTTGTCAGCCAGAGCCCCCCTTGTTGGATGATTTTTCCTGAAATCCCATGTTGAGTTATGTTTGCATATGAAAAAGGAATTCCTGAACAATCTGACTGAGAAGACGCTGCACCATGGAAGCTCGGGCACACATCTGTTGGGTGAATTTTTTTGAGTATACATATGGATTTTTGTTATTTTGTAAGGGTCTTTGGTTGAGGAGAGCTCCCAATTTGTAACTATGTTCTTCTAGAGATGTTCTGTGGTTATGTAATCAATTTGAGACTTTCATGTTAATATAAGTAATCTTCCTTTCTCTTTCATTTTGTCTGTAAATCTGTTTAAAACACTCGGGCATGGATGATCCAGTCGAGGATCATTATAGTTCTATAATGGAGGTTTGATTATAGTGGTATCGTGGTCAGTTTTATTCATTTCCATGTGTATTTGTTTCCTTCTCACATTGAATAGCTCGGGCATGGGGGATCCACTCGAGCTCTTGCAATTGCAGGATAATGGAGGTTTGATCATATTGCAATTGTAACTGTGTCCCTTGTAGACATATTTTAGTGTTTTAATTTGAGCTCAAGAATTATCTTGATCTTGGGTTTTATTCTTTGAGCTACTGGAAGGTGTGATGCCCAAAGAAGTCTCCTTCATTGTTTCTCCTAAGTCTTCCATCTTCTCTCGATTTAACTCAATTTACTGACTGAAGTTGGTGTGGCCCTCACTTTCCTGTGCATTTCCTGTCTAGTTCTTTGTTGAACATCTTTCATGTTGTTGGGTTTTGTCCATCGACCATCCAACTTTAAACCAACATCCACCCCAAACACTAATGGGTACTGCACTTTCCCTCTCCATAATTGGAGGGTGAATTCTAGTGCTAACATTCCTGGCGCCATTTTCGATGACGAATTGTAGAATTTCCCTGGGAATAATGACAATGAACTTATGACTTTGAAGGTTCATCAGACATCAAAACCTTGAAGATTTCACTTGCACCTGGTGACTCCACTAAGGCGACTACACTATTTCAGTGTGGCTTCTTTTGGCTACACCCAATAGCCCTTGAGAGAACAGAATGATCGGATCTGGTCCTTGATGGTGAACAAAGAGAAAACACACTCATCCTGCACATCATTCACTTGGAGATTCCATGATTGAAGGATCAATTGGTGACTTCACAGGTTAGAAATGGACAAAATCTTGGCTCAGAGGTTTGCTCCTTTTAATTTTTCTGTTGTTCCTGGTTTTCCTAATGTTGTACCTGCTTTCGTTGAGTGGGTTGATTTTTAACCCATATTTAAAGACCTTAAAGAGGACAAACCTACTTAGCATCTCATTGGGTTTCATGGACTCATGCACCAGCAGGAGATACATCATAGGGATGTATTAATGAATATGTTCATGTTCTAGTTAGAAGTGGATGTTCATGAGTGGTATCATTCTTTACACCTTGCTATCATTTATTCACTGAGAGAATTTCATGCAGCCTTCACTAGGCATTGTCAAGCATTTTATTCCTTTGAGTTTATTTGTCATAATTGTTGTGAGGAATACGAGGAAAGTGATTAAGACATGGATTTTTCTATTGAAGAGTGTGAATATGATCAAGATGCTTTGGGTGAGATTGTGGGATCACTTTCTGTAGGAATAGAAAAATTGAAGGCAGATTGTGCTTTCTGCTCTTTTGAAGAAAGCACAGAGGATATTCCAGTCCCTGAAACAGATGTTTTGGGAAGACTTGTTGATGACGATGGTGTTGGTGATTTCATAGCCGAAGCACCATTATATTATGCACCTAATGAACGTGTTGTATCATAATTAAAAGAGAAGATTGTTGTGGAACAAGATTTTTCTCTTTTCCTTCAATATATTTCCCACTATGTGTTTTCACCCAAGATTGAAATGAAGGATCAAGAGATCGCCCCTATTTTGGAAGATGTGGGAGTTCTGCACTCACCCATATTTGATGAATATTCATATGAAGAGCAAAAAAGCTTCACATCGTAGTTTGTTGACCAGAGGAGAAGTCGGCCTGTATATGACAACTACAAATCAGGTTCTGAGCTAGATATGCAGGATTTCCAGGAACATACAACAGAGCCTTATCCTCTATTCACTAAAGAAAAATATTATGAGGGAATCAAACATCCTGGGCCTGTAGAAAACCAAGAGCGTAACTTTCCCATGGGTCTTGTTTATGATGATTATGAATTTTACCCTTGGGAGATCCAACAAGAAGAACCAGAGGAACCAGAGGAACAACAGAAGGGGGAGTTTATCTCCTGTCCAAATCCTATCAGTGAGAAGCCATCACCCGAGACTAGTCAACGTACATCAACTTCTCATCCACCTATGGTTATTAAAGATATTCATCCATGTGTGAGCAGTTGTGGAGCAGACCAAGATGCCTGTTACAAATTTTCCAGAGTTTTCCACTCATTCTATGAGCCTGTCAGCGAGTACATGAAGCTGCATTTCCTTCATGCCTTGGAGCTGCCTAGCTTTTTCTCAACTTCAACGTTTGGAGGAAAGATGAAAAATGTAACCGTTATGCTGTCATAGTTGCATTCTCTATTATCAACCACCAACAAAGCGAAGTAACTTCTAGTCGGGAAGTTACTTGAATGGCTATGGTGGAAATTTGCTTTCACCTAGCATTGTGTAAAAATAAATTAGTTTAGGACTATACATAAATAAGCTCCCTGGAGCATGTGTGTTTATTTTTCATTTTTTATTTATCGATCTGTATTCCTCGGCAGAGTGTTTTGAGATTGACTCCATAGCCCAATAGAAGGCAACTGGAACTGGAAAAGAGATCTTAGAGCCTCATGAAGAGGAATCTAGCCCCCATGGAGCTTAATGTTATATCATATTCTTGCAGGGGGGTGTTTTCCCTTAGGAGTTGGCCCTTGGATGACCAAATGAGAAATAAATGAGCTTAAAAAACCCACAAATGTGTTCATCCAAAATCGGGATGCATTGTGCTAAGGCACACACATATCGACAAAGCGGAGAATTCCACTTCGAGAATTTTGAAGTGAGGAAGGCATGAAGCCCTGAGTAATGAAATGAAAACAAGATATAGGTCATCCAAACCGGAGGGGCACATGGTAGTAGATAAGAGAAATCAAGATTTTGTGAGTTAGGGGTTTTAGCATGGAGCATGGTGCAAGTTCGCGAAACGTGAAATCCCTAATTCGTGATTTCAAAAATCAGAGGTTTTACAGGAAGCAGCACCCCAACTCACCAAGGAGTTAAGTCTTGAAATGTGAAGCGGATCTGGACTGTTTGATCACGGAAGTTCATGAGTTGTTGATCTGGCGTGAGAGTTCATAAATCGGGGAGGGAAGGTAAGCTAACTTTTGAATTTGCAAAACACGAAGTCGTGAAGTGGCCAGGAAGTAGGCCCAAGGTCGCATCTTGTGTCATGAGGAAAGCAGGTCCAAGAAAAAGGTTGTCACCCATCGTGAGGAGCCTCAGGCATCGGATGCATAGCATATCTGACCATCGATCTGGGCACAACGATTTCGTAAGTCAAGAGTCGAGGTTTCTATTGTCAAGTAATATGAGGATTCCCGAAGTGCCTATGAAGTTAAGTGTTGGGTCATGGCATGAGGTTGCATATAGGTAAGGGTGCAAAATTCACAAGGTTTGCACCAAAAGATGAAGGTTCCCTTGTTTAGTACAAAGTGAAACCGTCACGGTTTCAATATCATCAGGTGAGATTAACAGTCCTCTAGCATCGCACAACAACCCCTAGGCATTTATGCTTGTTGTGATCCCGAGAAGGAGCAATAAGTGAAATAGGGGTGGTGGTTGAAACTTCAGCTCACTCCATAAATGGAAATCATGGAGGGTCTGGTTGCAAGGATAAAGTTGTCAGCTAGAGCCCCCCTCATTGGAAGATTTTTCCTGGAAGCCCATGCTGAGTTAAGTTTACGTTTGACAAAGGAATTCCTACACAATCTGATTGAGAAGACGTCGCACCATGGAATCTCGAGAACGCATCTGCTAGGTGAATGTTTTCGAGTATATGTATGGAGTTTTGTTATTTTGTAAGGGTCTTTGGTTGAGCAGAGCTCCCAATTTTAAATTGTGTTCTGCCAGATCTGTTCTCTGGTTATGTAATCGATTTGAGACTTTCATGTTAATAGAAGTCAACTTCCTTTTTCTTTCATTTTGTATGTAAAGTTGTTTAAAACACTCGGGCATCGAGGATCGTTATACTCCTGTAATGGAGGTTTGATTATAGCGGTATCGTGGTCAGTTTTATTCATTTTCCTATGAATCTGTTTCCTTCTCACATTGAATTGATGAGGCATGGAGGATCTAGTCGAGTTGTAGCAATTGCAGGATGATGGAGGTTTGATGATATTGTAGCTATAACTGTGTTCCTCGTACAGATATTTTGGTGTTTGAATTTGAGCTCAAGAATGCTCTTGAGATCGAGTTTTCTTCTCTGAGCTACTGGAAGGACTGATGCCCAGAGCAATCTCCTTCACTCTTTCTCCTAAGTCTTCCCTATGCTCTTTCTTTAACTCAATTTACTGACTGAAGTTAGTGTGGCCCTCAATTCCTTATGCATTTCATGTCCATTTCTTTGTTGAACATCTTTCATGTTGTTTGGTTTTGTCCATCAAACATCCATATTTAAACCAACATCCACCCCAAACACTGATTGGTATTGGGCTCGCCCTCTTCGTAATTAGAGGGTGACTTCTAGTTCTAACAGAAATTACTCAGGCAAATGTCTATATCAGTCAACAATATGGATTGACTCAAGTCTCCATATAATCGTGTTACTGACCTAGAATAAGACTATTCATATTGAGAGTAATTTTTAATGACTAATCCTATTCTTAGCCTAGAATTCTTACTTTACAACAAGTAGGACAGACTACATGATACTACTTCATTCTTACCCACAAACAAAAAATCAATATGCAGGGGAATGACTCTGAACGAGTCTTGCCACAAAGATTGACACTTCAATTGGTGGGTGAAGCAACATGATAACAATACTTTGTAAAGAAAACTTATAGCTACCAGTAAGGGATGTAAACACACAGTTTACACTCTATTGAAACTAAACTCAAACATAAATACACAGTTTGCACTCTATTAAAACTAAACTCTCGTCCCCTGAAATATCATCTCTCTTTTTATAAAACACCTCCAGAGGTCACACCACACTCAACAAGAAAACAACTCAAATCTCAGAGACAAAATCCTATTATTAAATTGAGATCCTATGCCCTTAATACCATAGAGTTTGAAGATAACAACTAAATCCTCTGCAAATATAATCCATTTTTCCAACAGTCAAAGAGTATTAAAAGTTTCTTAATATGTGACCAGGTCATCACAAAACTTCTATCAATACTTGATATTAATTCTTCTTATCTAGGATAAGCAATGAAGTAGCTTATGTTAAGTAGATGGAAGTTACAATGTGATCATGCCTCACATTCCAGATCTTAGAATTTGCTCATAAACCAGTCTTCATTAACCAAAGTCAACACTTTATCTATTTGATTACAACTCCAGGTTGTCACACACAGTGGGTAATTTCAAGATCTTACAGTTTATTCATTGGATTAGGTGAGCTCTTAGCTTTATTCATCAAGTGTGTGAAGAATTTAGATTAGATATTCATGGTTAAGTAAGTTGCCAATAAATTCTGTAACGTATTTAACCCTCAAGATTTTACAAAAAAGAGATATGCTTTGGTGAAATGAAAATATTTAATCGTTCATTCAAAAATCTATCTGTCCATATGAAAACCTTTCCATTGTACTAAGGGAAGTTTGGTTTACAACTTATGAGAAATCTCCATTGGTTAAAGAACACACAAAACTCAAATAAAACCTAAGGTTGAATGATCTTTCCACACAAATCCATCCAAGAACGCAACTACAACAAAATAAAGAGTGAATAGTATACAAATAACTCAAATTAATAGGGGAGGTGGGCCCACGCCTTCCCAAGTAGTGAGTGGGAACGATTTAGTAACTCAAAGTTATAAATGAAAATATAGAAAAACTTGATTACTATCAAATGTAAATCTTCAATCGGCTCAGAACATATCCATCGCAATATGAAGAGAAAGGAATAAGCAACACAAACTTTTTTATTATAATCAACAAAGGTATATACATATAAGTTTTTACAAAGAGCAAATTCCTCTATATATATCAAAATCAGAGTATATAAGATTACATTGTTTCCCCTGTTCTCATGTACTCAGGGGGGTAAAAATGACTTAAAAAACTAAAAGATCTTACTGACCACAATTTCCTCTATCTTAGGAAATCGTTCTAACCATCTTAGATATTGTTCCTGTGTTGAGTTTAGACCCCGATCTGGTGCTGCACTGGAAGATATGCTCATGGATTTTGAAGTTTCTTGTAATAGAGGAATGCTGGGCACAAATAAATGGTCAACACTCATCACATTGGCCATATGAGCAATAACCATGTCGCCAACTCCATCCTGGGTGCTCGCAACTAGGAGAAGCCACAATCGGGTACCAGAATGCTTGCACATGTACTGAAAGGAAAAGAATAGTGAGGGAACAACTATTACACTAAAAAGGTAAATGTACTTTTATCATTGGTAAACTATATTCAAAAGATCCTAATTAATTTATCAATAACTTCATAAAATATCGAAATAAACAACTTTTAGCTCATGTTACAATCAAGATCTTTAGGTAGGCAAAAGGGTAGAAGTGGGAGGCAATAAGTTGGATTTCAATGCCTAGGTGGGGAATAAATGGCCAAAATATGTGTATGGTGAGTGAAAAAATGGGAGCTCAACATTTCCCCCACACCTGATCATTTGCATGTCCTCATGAAAAGATATCCCAAAACTATTCAAAATTGAAATATACACTCTCTTCAACCACTAAGAGAGCCTTGCAACATTTATCAGTATGCTGAGGCCTAATTTATTTTTCTCCAACCTCTTGCTCCTCCTTGGTTGTTCTGGCTGAAGTGTCTTATGCATCTGCTTGTTGATTTTCTTGGTTTCATATTGAAGTTTCTCAATCTCTTCCTGAAACTTCTTGCTCTGGCCTTTTAACTGTTGATTTTCTCTTTCAATACACCTGTTTAGGATAGGCAACTCCATGAATTCCTGTTCCAAATTTTTAACTTTTATGCTTCTCTTCCCAAGTTTCTTTTCTAGAGGATTTTCATTAATAGATTCATCTATTAGGACGTTTGAACCCTCACAATCCTCAAGTCCTTTCTTAGAAGGTACAGGAATAATTATGCTGGGAGTCTTTGGAGTCCCAGGCTGTTGTTTCTTCTTTTCAGAATGATGTATATCCTTTAACATTTCATCATTACACCCTCCTCTTGCAGGGGTGAACAATTGTTCTTGTGGTTTTACTAGTGCATCTGGCTCAACATGATCATTTATCTGTTTCTCATTAGGGTCTGCAAATTATGTACATGGATGATGTTGTTCCATGGGCTTTGGGCACTTAGAAATTTTGAAGAGCTTTGAAATGGGAAGGGTATCCTCATCATCACCATCAACAGGGATTGGGTACTCATGTGTTGTAGCTTGTGGATACACGGGGGCTAGCCCAACAATATTTAGGGCTACTTGCTTTGCCATATGACGGGTGATCTTACGAAATCGAGGAATCTCAAACAACGGCTTGACCATCGTAGTCTCCATTTATGACTTTCCATTCCTAGCTCTTCCCTTTCTCGATTTCTTATCCAATTTTATAAGTTCCTCTTCCACCACCATATGTATTGTTTTCTTTTCCTGTTGTTTACTCAAATTTCTTGATTCCTTTTCCACTTCCACATGTATGCATTCCTTCTTCTATCATTTAGCCAGATTGTTTGGTTTCTTTCCCATTACCACATGTATCTTTTCCTTCTTCTGTCGCTTTCCCAATTTGCTCGGCCCCTCTTCCATTGCCACAGGGATCATTTCCCTTTTAATTTGTTTTCCCAAATCGCTCGACACCTCTTCCACAACCATAGGGATATTTTCTATAAATGCATTCTCACCCAAGAACTGATCACATGTTTTATTTATTTTGTGGAGCTCGGCTTGCACCAACAGTTTAAATAACCCATGATGGTAGAGGCTACTTTGAGGGTTTTGACTATTCCTCTTTACCATCTTAAACATTTTTTCTAGACTTTTGTAAAGATGGTACGAGAAATTTATCAGTTCTTTGGATTCAAAATGAAGTAGAATTCGAGCTTGATACTGGTATGTGAGGGCATACCTTCCCTCACAGGTTAAGTACCTCTGAAAAATTTCCAATGGTGCTTGCCATTCATCCATGATGTATGCCCTTAGAAGTCCCTTTTCCCAACTCGCGTTTTGGTATTGTGCCTTCAGAAAATTGTTGCAAATTTTTGTGCCAAGCGTCAATTTCTTGAACCAGTATTCTCCAGTTCTAGGGAGGCCTGTGACATTGGATAGGGTTTCCTCTGTAACCTCTATTTCCAAATCTGTGACCCTATCCAATCGTCTATCAAATATTTGCACGAACTGAAGATAAATCTGGTCATTAAACCCTCGAAACTTGGAGAAAAAGAGATGTTGTCTTGCTTCCTTAAGCATTTCTTGCACTTATGATACTTAGGAATAGCTTCAAGCACTCATCGAGAAACGAGCTCGTGGAAATCGACCACCATACTGAAATATAGGTTTGGATGAGGGTTTCAGTAAAGTTGAATTAAGGAAACTCAAAGGGACGAGGTGGGTGAAGAACACTTAGAGGAACAAGGAGGGTGTGGTCTATGAATGAAGATAATTTCTCAGCAGGGTGGAAATTATAGCATAGGTTGGCTACAAAACAAAGAAGATTGAGGAAATGGATGTAACCGCATCTGGAATCATTTTGGTGCACCATTTATCCTTACAATAGGGTGATATGAATTTCATTCATGGTGATGATGGCATGGTGACTAGGTACGAGAATAATAATTCAAACTTATGCAGACGTAATGAGAATCATTCAAACGTTCCCAGTTTCCCTTATAATAAGATCAATTACTAAATTTCATGGCGAAAGTGGTATTTTACATAAATTTAAACTTTTTCACGAATTAATCACCCGTGGAATAGAGATAATATGTATGAGTGGGTAAAATATCGGATGAGGTGGGTGAATAGGGATATAGTTTGTACGTCAGGAATATAGGAATGGATAATCACCATGCTACACATATGAATTATGGCTTTGGTGACCACATAATACATGAATGACCAAAATTTGAAGGATGAGTAATGGGGATGAGTTGGATTAGCATGAGAAGTTGTTAAAATGATATCCTTTGTTCCTAACAAACCAAATAAAATCTTAAAGAAATCTTACCTAAAAAAGTCATTACCCATTTTAACTGTAAATGAAGAATTCCTGTGGGTACCGAGGTGATGATGATGATATCGATGTTGTTGCCGTGTTCATGTTGATGATTCTCAAGACTAAAGGAGGAAATCATACTCTGTCTCATGCAAAAATATTTTTTAAAATGTGGTCATAGTATTCCAGTACTTGTAGTGTCATTCTTGTATGTGTGCGAGAATACTGCCGAGCACTATTTTTTTACTGATGCTCTTAATCATGCTATTACTTCTCTCTATGATTTAAAAATGTAATGATGAAAGATATTTTATACAAATATAACTCAAAACTAGTTCAAAAAAAATATCTGAAACTTAGGGAATTATGAACTTATTGGAAATGTTGAAATTTGAAATAAAAAACCAAGCGGAGAATAGAAATGTTGATGCCAAACTGTCATTGTGGTGATGATGGAAATAAATGCAATGGAAGCGAAGAAACAGGGGGATGGATAGCTGGATTCAGACCATGTCGCAAGCTCTATATCGAGGAGAAAGTCTCACCTTTTATCAGAAACCTACTAAGAAGGCAATCAACCCCCTCTTTTTGAGACAATCTGAATTGTTGCAGTTGCCTTGTAACCAAATTCCTTTTTATTCACACTGACTATCACAAAATGTCGTCCAGATAATAACTATGATTAATTCACCACAACCTGAAATTCTGGAACAAATCCATCCATAGGAAAGATGTATTTCCATCGAACATGGGTGGAAGTCATTGGATTACCAGCCATTGATGAAAGATGTTAACCAATGAGAGACTTTTCACCTTTGATGATGATGAGAGTCAAGTTTCCATTGGTACAACTTGTTGGGCATTAATTAATGTGATGATGTCAAATGTCATGCAAGATCTGACAAACATGAGGAATTAATGAATCCCCACTGTTGTCAGTGAGGGAACCTGCCATTAATGTATGGAAGCCCCTAGGTACCATTCAAATCTCTGACTTTGATCCCCTAGATGATGTGTTGAATTTGATGGAGGTAAAGCTATCAGAAGGAGAATCTTAATGCACCTCTCATCATCTGACGCGAGAAAAAACAAAATGATTTGAAGAACATGTAGTAAGGTTTGATAAATGTGTACAAGAGACTTTTATTCTAGGCTAATCCGACAGCAAGACGGTTTTCAGACAGACCCTTATCTAACCACATTAGTAAACTGATTTTCATGGATAGACTATTTTATTTTATTTATTTATTTATTTGTTATTATTCTTGTTTTTTGTTTTTTATTTTTGTTATCTTATTGTATATATTTTTTATTTATTATTTATTTTCTTATGTACATACATTCAAAAATATGAAAGAAAAGATTCAATCAAAGGTGGGAGAGGGGGAAGGAGATCCCTTGCCCACTACCTCCATTTCATACTATTGCAAAATATATCATACAAAGTTATCCTTGGACATTGGCATGTGATACAATCTCAACCGATGACTATTGACCAAAAAAGAATGTTTTTGTTCGTCAATTGTTGTTATCCTGATTGATCCATTGTTTAATACAGTCTTGATTTCGTAAGGCCCCAACCATCTTGTAGTATTTTTTCCTTGGAAGTTCTTAAACTGAGAATAAAAAAAGAGGGCCTAATCACCAGGCTTGAAAAATTTCTTCTTGATGAATTTATAATGCCATCTAGCTCTCTATTCCTGTACCATAATAGTGTGTTGAACTGCATCTTGCCTAATTTCATCCAACTCATTTAGTTGGGCTATTCTCTATTTTCGTGCCTCTGATAAATCTATGACCAGTTGTGTAGTTGTCCTAAAGGTTTTCACTTGAACCTCAATGGGCAGAAGAACATGTTTTCTATACACTAACTTGTATGGAGTAAAGCCTGTGGTATTTCTCCATGTGGTTCTATAGGCCCATAATGATTCCAAAATCTTGTCTGCCCAGTCTTTGTGCATATGGATTGTCATAGTTAGAATTTCTTACAATACTTTGTTTGTAGTCTCAACTTGCCTATTTGCTTCTAAGTGGTATGGATAATATATATAGTGCTTTATCTAGTACTATTGAGTAAGCACTTACATTGATTTAGATGTAAATTGTGTCTTGTTATCTGTCACAATTTCTCTTGGAATGCCAAAGAGAGTAAAAATATCTTCATAAAGAAAATCTAAACAAACTCTTCACTAGCATAATGAAGGGATTTTACTTCTACCCACTTAGTTACATAATCAGTGCAAACTAAAATGTACCTCTTTTTCTGTGATGAAGAAGAGATTTGCCCCACAAAATCCAAGGCCCATATTTCAAAATTTTCGACAAGAACTTGGGTTTGTAAGGGCATATTGTCTGCTTGCACTAGCTTACCCATTCTCTCATAGCCATCATAGCTTCTCACATACTTTCTGGCATCTTTGAACAACGTTGGCCAATAATATCCTTGATGAAGCACCTTGTAAACAATCGTTATATCTGCAAAATGGCCTCCATAGGGGATATCATGGCAGGCTCTCAGGATATCATATGTTTCATTGTTTAGTACACATCTTATAATAATCATGCCAGGCCCAGTCCATGAATAATCATGTCAGGCCCGATCCATGAATAAGTTGCACTTTTCTTGACAATTTGTTGCTTTTCTCTTGGGGAGAGATGTTGAGGAAACTTCCCTATGGCTAGAGAATTGGATATGTATGAAAACCACATAATTTTAGTGGAAACAACAAACAAATGTTCTTCAAGAAAAATATCATCAATGAGGGTGTTTTCATCATTATTATTAATCCGAGAGAGAAAATCTGCAACTAAGTTTTCTTTGCCATGCCTATCCATAATGGTAATGTTAAATTCCTGTAGGAATAGTAGCCACCTAGTTATTCTACCATTCGTGATGGGTTTCTTCATTAAAAACTTGATGGAAGTATGGTCAATGTGAATACAAGTTTCATATCCCATAATATAATGTCTAAATTTATTAATATCATGCACGACAACTAAGAATTCTTTTTCTATGACGGTGTATTTGATATGGCTGGTGATAAGCTTTTACTACTGTAGTAGATAGCATAAGATAACTGATCCTATTTCTATCCTAGGACAACCCCAAGAGTGGTGTTTGAAGCATCAATACAAATATGGAAAGGAAGAGACCAATCTGGTCCCCTCAGAACTGGTGTCGTGGAAAACGTTTCCTTCAAGATTTCAAAAGAAATTTGACATTGAGAATCCCACAAAAAGTTAGTATCTTTAGCCAACAATTTGTAAATAGGTGCAGCTATGTTTGTAAAGTTTTCAATAAACCTTCTATAGTATCCAACATGGACCAAAAAAATTCTTAACTCCTTTGGTGAATGGGGTGCAGGAAATTCCAGGATGACCTTAATCTTAGTCGGGTCCACTTTGATGCCTGAAGAAGAAACATGATGCCCAAGAACAATGCCTTGTGTGACATCATCTTACATTTTTTATGACTCAAGGAAACATTATATTCCCTACATATAATCAATAATTTTTCCAGGTTATGAAGTTCTTTGGAAAAAGAGTCACCATAGACAGAAAAAACATCCATATAGATTTCAAAACACTCATGAATCAAGTCAACAAAGATCCCCGATAAAACTCTTTGAGAAGTGGCAGGGGAATTGCACAACCCAAACGGTAAAACTCTATAGGAAAATTTCCCCCATGGGCATGTAAAAGTGGTTTTTTCCTGATCTTCTGGTGCAATCTGAATTTGATTGTATCCACTAAAACCATCCAAAAATGAAAAGTACTTTTTACCTGCTAAGGTATCCAATACTTGATCGATGAAAGGTAATGGAAAATAATCTTTCAGTGTTTGTTTATTAAGCTCACGATAATCAACACATATTCTACACTTTCTTTCCTTTTTAGGCACAACTAGAAGTGGACAAACCCACTTTCTATCAGATATAGGATATATAAAGTTAACATCTAGCACCTTCTATAATTCTTCTTCTACTATGTCCTTTACGATAGGATTCATATGACGTTGTGGCTACCGAACGGGTCTGGAATTTTCTTGAAGGTAAATATGATGTGTACATGTGTCTGGATTAATGCCAGGAATCTCTTTATAGTCCCAGGAAAATGCACCAGATTGATTTTGTAATAGGATGATTAATTGTTCCTACATATTAGAGTCAAGGTCGACACTGATATTCAAAGTTTTTCCTGGGATAATTTCAACATTTATGTAATAGGGATCTGTGGTCTCTTTGATGTCTGACACAAGGAAAAATGTAGTTCCTATTGGATCAAAATTTTCTTGAAAATATTTGTGAAAAATATGATTATAGGTTTGGATTACTTTCAGAAACTGAGTACAATCCAACACAAAAATAAATATGTTCATAAAATCATATTTTGATTGACTTTTCAATCCCTCTGCTTGTTCGAGGGTTACAAGGGGATGTAAAATTTCTGTTTTTCTGTGATTTTTAATTTCCACAATTTTAAGAGATTCAATTTCTACATCTTTAGAAGATTCTATTTCCTTGTTTTCAAGAAGTTCAATTTCTGTATTTTCAAAAGATTCGAACACCTACCAAGAATCTTGTAATTCTGGTTTGGCAGGTGGGTATAAAGTGAGTTTCTTCATATCTAGACCATTTGATATGGTCATATCTCCCAACCTACATTCGATGAAAGCATCGGCTATGGCCAACCATGGTCTCCCAATAATGACAGGGTGGCCTACCATGTTGGTTTTAGGTTGGATAACTAGAAAATTTATAAGGTACTCCCAAGAATTTAAAGTTACCAATATATCATCGAGAACCTCAACATGATTGATCCTAGATCTATTATCAAGTTTACGTATTGTGGGTGTGGGCCGAAGAGTATCCAATTGTAATGTTTCCATGGTCATAACAGTCATGATATTTATTGAAGATCCCAAATCAATCAAAGTATTTCCTATGGGAATGTAATTGATGGAAATGGTGAATATGGGGTTCTCGGGGTCTCCATACTTTTTCACCAATGGTTTCCCAAACATTAGCTTGACCAGTTGATCTGCTATGTGGATAGTGGGGGATATTTTTGTTTCCTTCCAGGTTTCTTAATGCATAAATCCTTGACAATTTTTGCGTATATGGGAATATCTTTTATAGCTTGCAGTAGGGGTATTTTGAAACAAACATTTTGTAGCTCAGTTTCCAAGTCAAATTCAGGGAGGACAATCAACTTTTCTATGGCCAAACTTTATAGATAAGGTGGAAGTTTAGATGCTTATCGCTGCTCTGTAGGAGTAGTAGATGTTTGTGTCAGAATGGAGGGAGTAACTATGTTTTTAGGTCGGTTTTCATTTGTTGGTTGTTCAGGAGTTTCCTCTTCCTCAATGACAACCGTGGAATGTCTTGGTTTCACGACTTTTCCTGATCTCAGATATATATTTTGGAGGGGAATAGGAATCATTAGGTAAGTAGAAAAAGGTTGTATCTCAACATTAAAGGTGGGTTGTGCAACTCTATTGTTTGGATTTGGTACCGGTTGTGTAGACATTTGTGTTGGTCTGGGAGGGTTTTGGTTTGCATCCAGCTGTGGTAATTGTGGGATTGTTTCTTGGGTAGTAGGATACAATGATGGCATGTATGGGGGATATTGCAAGTAGTTAGGATAAGGAATTGGGAATTTTTGTTGAGGCATAATCCCATGAGGGTTACCTCTCCAATTCTGCTACCAAGGATGAGTTTGAGTTTTCTATTGTGGACAAGTGTTTTGCCATGGAATTTGAGTGTTACATTGTTGTTGATAAGCATTATAAGGTGCAAAATATGATGAAAAAGGATCTTGGCACATACCTTGGGCTCTTGGATTCCATGGTTTCTTTAGTGAAGCTTGAAAAGAAGGTTCTGCAACCTCCCTATTTTCTTTATATATGGCTTTAAGTTCGGGAAACGGGGGGAAATTCTCCATCTCATGATCCTACACACATATTGCACAAACCTACACATTATCCAATGGGAATTCTTTAAAGGGATGCTTCTTTTGATAGCGGGGACAAAAATTATGCACACGAACTTTCTCTTATTCTTTCTTTTCCTTCAATTGAAAAATATCTATATGAGAACTAAGAGTACCAAGAATTTTTGTTTTAAAATTTTCCAATAAATTTCCTAATTATGTCCTTGATACCCCACCTCCTACAACAAATTTTGTTACTTTTGGAAAAACATCTCTTATTCCCTTACTAGATTTTGCTCGACTCCTAGAATATCTCCTGCATAAATCACAGATGTAAGAAAATGGCAATTGAGAGATATCACTTGCACCTATTAGATTTAACACATCAATATATTCTTCTTGTATTCGTTTTAGAAAGATAGTCCTAATGGTATCATTATTTAAAGTACTCTTCTTGGTTTTCTGAATATTATAGAGAAATGTTTCTACATAGTCTTCAAGACTCTCTTCCTCTGGTTGTTACATATTAAAGATGTCAATGCAGGAGTCTCTAGTCCTACAATTGTCTTGATATTTTTTTAGGAAAGTACTTTTCATGTCTTCCCAATATTGGATAGAGTAATCTTCAAGTCCCATGAACCATCTAAGAGAGGAGTCTTTTAAGGTTGCTGGAAACAATTTTAATTTTTGTGCATCATCAACATAATTAAAGCTTCTACAGAGAATATCAAACTCAAAGAGAAAAGCATCTGGATCCTTCGTAAGCATGCCTCTAAAAGTTGGAAGGATAGAAGGGCGAATATTTTTCATGTTCACATTTGACATTAAATCAAGTATGGGAAATCAGAAGGTGGTCTCTCGTTTTGGTTTCGTATTCCTTTCTTCTTCATCTGCCATGTGGCCAAATATACTAAATTCATCCAGACTTGGTGATAGTGGTGGCTCAGCTACTGGGTTTTGATGAATGGTGAATGTTACCACTAAAATTTCGTCCGCACATTGCGACAAGAACTCAGCATCGTCAAACAATAATGAAGTCATTCATGGCACTGGATTAATTTCACAGCATTGCAAAAGGGTAAAAAACTATACAAAGTAACCAAAAACTGAAGGGTGCTTTATAGAAGATGGGTGCACGTGCATACGCGCAGAACAAGAACGTACAATGCGTTCATGCGCGCACGACGCGCGACTGTTAGCGAAAAAACCCGCGCACCTGCTAAATGGCGCATTTATTGAAATGGCCAGCCTCCCAACCACTTATGGACCAGCTCCCAACCTGATTTGAGCACCAAATCTGAGCTTAATCCGCATGGTCAAATACCTAATTGAGCCCTAAAGAGCCCCTTTTCACACCTCAAAGGAGTTACATAATCACCCAATGCAATGCTATAAAAATCCATGAAGAGACATCATTTTCTAAAGGAATTTCATGTAATGTTATGCTGCTTAGATTGTTTTAAGGACTCAGTCCTTGGCAATAACACATTAGCACCATTTCATTGAGCTATCCACCTCTACATTGAGTGGATGTGCTTGGAGTTCTTTCACCATCATTCTCATTTTCTTATTGTAAGGAGAGCAAGTTTGTGAGGGCCTCAAGAGCCTTCCTTTGGAGGAAGAAGGAATCACAGTTCCCTTTCTTCATTGTGCTTTGATTTCATCAATAGACCAGCTCAAAAACATTGGTGATATTGGTCTTGTTGTCTTTGTTATTTATTTTTCCATATGCTCATAGTTTTAGTTTGTTTTAATTTAATTCTTGCTTATAGTTTTGTTGTTCTTTTTCTAACTCTTTCCTCTACAGTTGTCATGCCCAGCAAGACCCAACTGGGAATGTAAGCACCCCTTTATTTGCTCACCAAGTGACAAAATGGGTGCAAACAGATTGACGACCATACTGGGGAGAAGGTATCAATTCCTCCCTCATTTGGGTTTATTTTGCTTTCCTTTTCATTTGTTTAACTTACAGGTGCACAAATTGGCCTCTGCCGACCTGCTAACCAGTCAATTCACAAGAGAATTGAGAGAAATCCATCCAGATTTTCTTTCTTGGCCTCTTGTCACAGGTGCGCGGGTTTTCCACCCCACAGATGCACATCGTGCGTGCATGCGCCTGAACAACAATTTCCCTCTGCGCGCATGTGCTTTCAGTCTCAATTTTGTTAGCGCGTAGGCGCTTTATGCGCCTCTGTCTACACTAGAGGCCACACATTTGATCTAAATTTTACATTGTAAGGTCTTTGGATGTGGGGAAAGGAATTTTCCTTCTTAAGAATGATTTTATGGATGCTCTAAATACTGCACCACTTACACCCCTTAACTTATAAAGGGGATAGTCAAACAAACATAGGCACTTAGGTGGATAAAAATCAATTTCCCTTATTTGCTTTTGCCACGTGGATGGCTTGCTTTGATTTACAAATCTAAGGTGAACATCAAATATTAATCACATCTAAACTCACATTTTTGGGATTATAAATTGAAGTAGAAATCCTCGAGTATGCTCTTCTCTTGCGCCTTCAAGCGATCTTGAGAACCAGAAAAAGATTGCGAAAACAATCTGATCTCCCTTAACAAAATTTCAAAAAACTTTTAGGAGAGGACAAAGGCCCTTTTGGGACCCCTCTTAGTTTCATTTTTCAAACATATCTTCAATTTGTAATGGGCCCATACATGCCCACATGTCACAAAGTAGGATAGTGGTTAGAATTTTTCTTTCTTAGATCAAAAAACTAGGAGAGTTTAAAGGTTTGTAACGGGCCCACACATGCCCACATGTTCAATCTAGGATAGTTTCATGCTTTTTCTAGATTAAATCACACATAGGGAGTTAAAGTATAGTAACGGACCACATGTCCACATGCTAGTTTCCTAGGGATTTTAAAATTCCGCAAGGTTGTACCAATCACATCTAGCTAATTAGGTAATCAAACTCTTGTAAGGACCAAGCGAAGTCCACATGCAACAAGGTGACATCTAAATAACTAAAACTTGGTACACTTTCACTCACACACAAAAGTCACTTTTTTCACTCACATAGCCTCTTCTCGAAACGTGGAGGTCTAAGTAGGTTTCCTCAAAAGGGATTCCGAAAACACCCCATCTTTTCTTGACAGGACTATCCACTCACACTTTTAATCAAACGAGGTTGGTTTTCACCCCCAGCATCACAAAACAACTTCATCTAAATTTTTTCTAAAAACTCACTAAGTTTTCCTCCACAGGAGGTACCAAAAGAAGTTTTTAGTCTAGGTAGGATTTCGTGGATAGGCATCCAAATAACTCCTCGTTATCTGGTTCTCACATTTTCAAACAGAGAGGTTGACAAATAGGGAACTTCAAAATCCTCCAAGTCTAGTGTTCCAATCACCATAAGGTAGGGAGATACCCGTGAAGGGTGAAGGCCGAGGTCCGGTTGTTCTGTGTGTCCCCCCTTGAGGCACCCACCTCTTGGACAGGATCCAGCCCGTGACCCATTTCTAAGGCCGAAAATCTAAATGCCGCACGTGGACCGAGGTACCTAGTAACCAATTTTAGGACATTTACCCAGGTGGCAATTGTGGGCTGCAATTGCACCTTGATTGGATTTTGTGTGGCTATTGGGAAATATCGCCAGCTCTTTCGGGATATGCCCCCTCTACCCCTCATTATAACCAATTGTTTCATCCTTCACTAGTTTCTCTTCT
>ML835395.1:0-23901 GCA_009831015.1 Picea engelmannii | reverse complement strand
TTGCACCTTGATTGGATTTTGTGTGGCTATTGGGAAATATCGCCAGCTCTTTCGGGATATGCCCCCTCTACCCCTCATTATAACCAATTGTTTCATCCTTCACTAGTTTCTCTTCTAGTGACTTCAGACCCCACTGTTGAGTATTATTGGAAGGTCCAGTGCTATTTGAGAGGAAGGACGTTACATTTTCTAGGAAACGAGTATTTTATTTCTTTTAATTATCCCATGCAGAAAAAACCCTCTTACCCACATATATGCTTCTTTCTCATTTATGTATGATGTGTTAGCACTCTGTAATTTGCCCAAGTCTGAAAGGCGGTCACAGAGGCAACATCAAAACCACTTCGAGTCTTGGATCTAGCCCTCCAAGACTCAGAGAGGGATCTCTCTATCTGATATAGCTTTGTTTGAAGAGATATTAGGCTAGTTAATGAAAACAATGGGCTTTGTTGTCAAAGTGTTTTTGAATTGGTTGAGGCAGTCTACCCCTCCATTGGGCTATGGGGTCTGTAATTAATTAGGAGTGAAATACAGCCATAAACGAGGAAAGATGACTTCCACAGGGCGAGATGATATACTCACTGGATATTTTGCAACTTAAATGATGGACAAAAGAAAGGGTGAGAAGGATAAATTCGACTAAGAAGCAGTCAAGAATTCCTTGATCGAAAACATCAGAAGATAAACATTTAAATCTTTTAGAATCAGAAACAGGGTATTAGAGATAAATCCTGAGACATACGTTACTCTTAAAGATTAGTTTCAGAAAAACAAGATGATTACAGAGCCAGAAAATATTTAACTGAGAAAATCACATCACCAGTGAACATACGCAAGAATCCTGTAAAGTGCCTTCCTTTCATTAATGGCAGATCTCTTCAAAAATGTTACATCTTGATAGCCACAAGGCGTGAGGATACAAAAATTTTACATTCAAATCATCCCAATAAATAACATAGATCATCCCAACAAGTTTCACCAGTCGGTTTAACCGCCTTGGCCAAAAATAGCCACCACTCCCACGAAATTCGGAGTTTTCTGCCATGAAAAATGGACCGTTTTTCTGCGAAACAGGGGTCCTATAAGACGTGATTCTCTGTTCAATTATGACAACTGGGAGAAAAATAAAAGAGTTTATTATATATGGGCATGTTTTGGACAAAAACCTCTTTCGGTTTCGTCGAATTCATCCCCAGCTGGCCGTGACAGCTCCTGAAAGATCGGGACTGAAACGAAAAATTTAAAATATGGAAAAATAGGCCTCGAATATGTCTTTGATTATCCCACCTCGTAGCTTCGTTAAAAAAAATGAAAAAGGTTTTTGTTCCTCATCCTGTGATGAGAAAAAACCTCTCTCGTATTTTTAAAATCCGTCTCCGTTTGCCCAAAAACTGACCTGGAAGGGGACGTGGTAAAATAGGCAAAAAATGGTAAAAATGTGCAAAAGTGGTTTTTTCGCGGGAGGGCGTTATTCCAGAACCCCCCCTTCGTTAAATTTCGAACACCCGGGGGGGGTCTGGAATTGAACCTGGGTTGTTGATTTGGTTGGCTCACTCGGGACCGTTTAGATTTGCAAGGTTTTTAATTTAAATTCCGGACCCCCCCCTCGTTAAATTCCGGAAGGTGGGGGGGGCTTCGGAATTAATTTAGTGCGTGGATTTATTTGTGGTATGGTGGATGGGGGGTACGGGTATGGAAAGGTGTGTGGGTAATGTGAGGGCGGGAGTATGAAGGGAATTAGTGGATGGTGACGTAGGGAAATGGATAGTGGAGGTAGGTGGGGTAGGAGTAATGGCATGGGGGCGTGGGATATTACGTAGGGGTGAGGTTTATGATGAGAGTTCCCAGAATACAAACGATGAACGGGAGGTATTGTGGGTGACTCTGATTTTACAAAATTATTCCAGCAAAGTGGGTATTGTACATTAGCCACTGGCTGTAGTTCAATGTTTGATAAACTGATTCCGGTGCACGGAATGTTTTCACTGCAGGCGAGGTGGACAGCTTTGTAGGCGTACGTGCCTCGAATTTCAGAGTAGGTAACGCCGGATATAGCCACTGTCGATGTTTGGTTGGGACAACTTCCATTGTCGCAGTAGAATTGATCAATTACAACTGGGATTTCCACGTTAGATACCTGTATATTGGAAAAGGAAACGTCCCGGACAGATCCTGATCCTCCCTGCAAGGTTTTGATGCGAACACAGTTTAATGCATCTTGAATGGAAATGTCATAAACAGTAACATTTGACACGCATGCTTTTGTTTTATCCTTTCCAATTGCTCCAATGCTGATGCCATGGCCTGGACCACAATTGATATTGTGAACACGTATATCTGCACATCCTGTTTGCATGGATACATAGTTGTTGCCACAACCAATCGTTGAATGATGTATTTCAACGTCGTGAGAATTTTGAAGATGAACTCCGTCTGTATTTGGGTTGTTCCCTGGCGATGAGATTGTGATATTAGACACTGTGACCGTAGTGCAACTATCAAACTTCAGGTGACATTTGAGGACTGTTTTGAATGGTTATGGTCTGGACTGTCACATTGTAGCTTCCATAAAATCTCAATGCCATTGGTTTTATGTTGGGCATTTCTTTTGAGGGCTTTGAGTGCTTAGGTGTTGTATTTCCTTTGCTTCTGCTTAGCTGATCATCCTGTGACATTCCCCACCAAGCTGTTCCCCGTCCATCAATAAGGTCGTTTCCTTGAATGGTAATTCCCTGGAGTTTTTTAAACTGAATCCACTGCAACAAGCCTGAACCCCATACGCGAGAATTCGTTGGCGCAACAATGGTTCCATCAATCTGAGAGACGAGGTTGGGTTGACAAGGTCCTATAAAAGAAATGGGATTAAGAGGAAACAGAACTCGGCTGATACTTCTACTACAACTGATTTCACTCTACATGCAGCTTCCCAGGCTGCTAGAAAGGCCTTCGAGTCATCAGTGGCTCCGTCGGCCTTAGCTCCGTAGGAAAGAATGTCGAAAATGTTGGAATCTCCATAGTAGGATCCATTGTGTTCTTCTGGTGGACTATTGCTGCTGGAACCTTTCTTTTTGCGAGGGTATGGTTTCTTTCTACCTCCTTTGGAATAGAGAGAATACAAAGAACACCTCCTTTGGAATAGAGAGAATAGAGAGAGCACCTCCTTTGCGTTGGACACCTTTAATATGGTTCAACACCAGGCACGGGGTTTTAAATCTGTGTTTTGTATATTTTTTGACTTCCTGCGGGCGATATCCCACATTTACACCGCAACCTGAACTTTAAGTGAATATATTAGCCAACAATTGCGTATTGTATCGATGAAGTAAGCCCGAGCCCGAGGCTTAGGCATTGGGGTCTGGTGTTCGCACTGGCGCTGCTTTGCGTGTTTACTGTTGGTGTGTTGAACGGTGTTTATCCATTGGTGTCGAGCATTAGGAGGATGGCCGAGGCCAATAATATTTTTTTGGCAAAGCGTGTTGGTCAATTTTTCATAAAACTCCACATAGAAGCAAAAAGCCGAGGGGCCTTTTTTAATTTTTGCCAAATTCACCAACTTTTGGCGAACAAACCAACTTTGTCTTTGCTCACCAACATTAAACTTTTACCATTTCAAACCAATCCACCATTTTTTTCTAGAAAATACACTGAAACTCACTTTGAAGCTTGCGCATAGGGACTTGTCTTATGCTTGGACAGTGTCGGGCGCTTTCCGCCTCTTTCGCCATGCGTCGTGAGCTAAAACATATGCCTGAAATAAATAAATAGTATTCAGAACATTGATTCCCTATTATATAGGGTTCTAACATGATGCACATTTGATTATAGTTTGACTTTGATATATATATATTGTGTAAACAGTCACAACAAAAGACTCTTGTTTCTATATTTCTGTCACCACTTTGTGCACACATTCACACAACTAGTCTGACATCATAGGGGAACCACAGAACCCCCGTCATTCACGACGCTTGCTCAATATCCCTCCTATATTAGGGGGAGTATCTGGTCATACCCGCTCATCGGTACCTCCTTCACACACTCCTGTGAGTGCTACTATCTTAGGATCAGCTTTGCTTGGTTCTACATTACTTGGGTCCACTTCCCAAGGTCATACATTCACTCGCTCTCCTTTACACGGAAGCGGGGGACCCACTTCCTCTCAAGGAGGGAGCACCAACCCACCTAGTCCCCATCAAGGGTCAGGTTCACAACACACTATGGTTGGAACTAATCCTGCCACCCCACTACAGATGCCATATTTGGCCTCTCTCAACATATCGGATCTCACCAAGCTCATGAATGATCCTATATTGCATGACGCCACATGGCCTGCAATGCCAACAAAACTTCCTTCAGACATACCAAAGTTTGAAGGAAAGGCAGGGGATGACCTCACCAACCACGTCATGAATTTTCATCTATGGTGTTCTTCTAATAGCATTATGGATGGTTCCATCAGACTACGATTATTTCAATGCACACTTACTGGCCCATCAGCCAAATGGTATGTCGAAGAAAAATTAGGGTCCCAAATGACCTTTGAGTCCTTGGCCAAAGCATTTTTAACTTTCTTCCAATTACCCATCTGCCACGACAATGGTCTAGAACTACTTTCTAACTTCAAACAGACCTCAGCCACCCACATCACTGACCACATTCATGAGTGGTGTAGGCGACATAGTTTGTGTAAAGCAGAAACCACCAAGCAACAATGCCTTGACTAGTTTCTTAGATAACTTGTCTCTCTCCTTGGAAAGGATGTCGCTTCCACCTTCCCTCAATCTGAAGAGGAAGCTATTAGTAAGGCTCAACAATACAACCTTATTTATGCACAGTCAGGGTACTTATACACAGTACTTCCTAATCTTCCAAAACCTGTGCCATTTGGCCAAGACAAACATGGGATGTCTCACTCAGCAGACGGACTAATAGGTGCCACCAAACACCATGGTCCACAACCCCAACCACCACTGATGTATGGAACACCTCAATACCCGTCGGCTTATGGGGGCACTTCTTATTACCCCCCACCCCCTTATCAACAGCCGTATCCTGTTGCTATACCTCCACCCATCAACGGACCACCACCAGCACCTCCCACACATCCACCTGTTCCCACAAACAGTGGTACTCCCTCAACATCCGCTTATAGTACTAGTGAAAGCACACAGCCTTGCTATGTACCTTATGGGACGACACCACCACAAAATCTATATTTTCCATTTCCTGGTCCTCCACAACCCATGGCTCCCCCACACCCACATGCAGGGGTAAATTTTGTTCAACCTTCTGCTGCTCAACAATACCAAAATTTTGAACAGTTGAACACATCCAACCCAACTCACCCTTCGAACGATGCCAAGAAGAAAGGATGGAACGGAAATAACAACAACCCAGGTCAAGGTGGGAATCAACCCCCACAACACCAACCCAATGGGGGCAATCAGAACCAAGGGAACCAAAACCCCCAAGGGGGAAATAATAACAACAAACGCCAAGGGAGAAATAATATTAAAACCATCCAACCTTGTGCTCTTTGTGGCAAGTTCGGTCATTACACTCACCATTGCCCCCAGATCGCTGATTTCAAACGGTTGAAAGACTCGGGAAGTCTTCCCCATACCCCTGCACAAACTTCCCCTCAAGAGGTGCCACAACAATATGTGCAACAACCCCCTCCCGCCGTGATGAAAAATCCTATCCCACCTCAAGGTGTGGTAAACAACCAACAAGACACACAGCATCCCCCACCTCAGGTGGGTCAATACCACAACCCTAACAATCCAGCAGAGTGTACAATTCTCCTCACCAGTGAGGAAGAAATCCTTCTGCAAACACGGAATCGTCAGTATCCAGCTGAGTCTACTCCTATCTCTTCAGAGACAAACCCTACACCGATGGGACCCCCATTGGTGATCCCTTGCCCTTTCACTAAACCACCATTACGCATCCCTCGCATCCCCTTGTGCAGGAATGTCCACAACCCACAGGCTAGGGCCGCCCACAACTATAGCTTGGTCGATGACTTAGCACAATCCCCGGCTGCCATGTCAGTCTTGGAAGTCCTCCAGACTTGTCCTACACAACATAAATCTCTACTTTCTGCCTTGGGGGCAGTCGACCCTGCTGATACTAGAATCATCACCTTTGATCTTGACAATAGCGAACCTCGTCTTCCTACCTTGGTCGCTATTCAAATACCAGTAAAAATACGGAACATCACCATTCATCGGTGTATCATCGATGAAGGTGCATCTACATGCATCATGTCCAAAATAGTATGGCAGAAACTTGGCTCCCCAGAACTCATTCCTTTCGCCATCACATTACGAGCTTATGACGGATGACCATCATCTCCTGAAGGGCTCTTCAAAAATTTCCCCGTGGAACTCGGGGGCAAAACTATTCTCATTGATATCGAAGTTATTGACACTCCGCTCGATTACAATATCTTGTTCGGACGTAGCTACATGTATGCTATGAAGGTTGTGGCATCATCCATCTTTCGGACAATCATGTTCCCCCACAATGGGAAGATTGTGACCATCGACCAAGTCTCACATTATGAGCCAAACCCATCTGCCAATCTCGATAACATTCTTCCCCTCATTCACACAAACAAAGACGCATATCCACTCGTTGAGATGGGTCCTGGTATTTTTAAAGATCCATCCTTGTTAGGGACGTACCATGGAGCACCACTGCTTCTTCCCCCTAATCAAGTCTGCGTCATCTCCTCTAAAGGAAATCACACGGAGGATGCTCATCCTCCTCAGGAGGCTTCAATCATCCCTGAGGTCTCAATAGTCACAGAACCACTCCCACAGGAGCCTCCTGTGCACTCATTGACCCCTACGATCCACGAATCCACAACCCCTCAGGGGAAAAATCCCGTTTGGGAGACAGTTCCCCCACCCCTCACTCAAATTCCCTTCTTTTACCCTCCACCTAGTATCGAAGATTTCCAGGTAGCCGCAACGCTCACACTACCCAATATGGTGTTAGCAATACCAGTGTCCGATGATCCTCGCATACAGGCAACGTCAATTGGCCCTGCGTCACCAACCCACAGCAGCGGTGACTGACATTAATTCGTCACTCGAGGACCTTCATGTCATCTCTCCCGAGCCCGAGTCACTCCCAATGCCTCCATGGGTATTAAATTATGTCTCTGAGGATTTACCCCGCAACCCCCCCAACTCTACTGCTCATTCCCCTGCGAAGACTCTCCATCCAACCACCACAGGTACTCCTCAGTACTTCAACATATGGTTCATGTCGAGTGAACCCTCCCCCTCACCTAACGTTGCTCCCTCTACTTCTCCAACAGGGGAAAACTACTCCATCACCAAGTTCACTCCTCATGACCCCTTATATTCCCATCATTTCCAATGCGACAAGGAAATACTGGAAGAGCTACACCGCCCAGACTCTCCCTGGGATGCACTACATCATCGTGCACTCTTCCTTCCACAAGAAGCCCTCATGCCTCCTAACCAAAACCCCATTTACACGATCGAAACCAAATATTTTATCCCATCCAGGCCTATCGATTGGTTCAAAAATCCCATCCCTGCACCCGATGCTTTTGAAGAAGGTAATCTAGCTAACATTTCCCCCACCATCAAAATCGACATTTCCATTAAAAACAACATTGTCGAAGAAATCATCATTGGAGCTGCTTGCACTCCTCAGGAAATCACAGCGTATAAAGCCCTCTTCCAAGAATATAGGGATATTTTCACCTGGTCATACACGGAGATGCCTGGCCTTGACCCATCTATTGTCGAGCATCGGATCAACACCTGGTCTGACATCACACCTGTTCACCAGAAACAGAGACCGCTACACCCATCCAAGGTCGTGGCTATCAAAGCCGAAATTGATAAATTACGTACGGGCGGATTTATTTACCCCATCACTTACACTTCATGGGTTTCCAACCCTGTACCCGTCGACAAGAAACAGGGCGCTATCCGCGTTTGCATCGACTTTCGTGATATCAATAATGCATGTCCAAAAGACAACTTCCCAACGCCCTTCATCGATCAGATTATCGACGACTGCGCCGACCACGAGGCTCTCTCCTTTATGGACGGATTCTCTGGCTATAACCAAATTCAAATTCACCCAACCGATCAATATAAAACCGCATTCATTACCCCATGGGGTACTTTTGCATACCGTGTCATGCCTTTCGGCTTAAAAAATGCTGGCGCAACGTTTCAGTGGGCCATGACATACATCTTTCACAATCTGGCTGCCATCATCCTCGCCTACTTGGACGACCTCACCGCTTGATCCAAGAAACGCACCCAACATCTCGATGATTTACGAATCATTTTTCAACGGTGTCGTCAGTTTAAATCTGCTTGAACCCCCTCAAGTGTGTGTTCTATGTCACCACCGGGCGCCTTCTCAGTTTTATCGTTTCCGAAAGCAGTATTACCATGGACCCCCTCAAGGTCAAAGCCATCACCGAAATTCCACCTCGGAATTTATGACAACTGCAGAGTCTACAAGGCAAAGATAACTTCCTCAGATGCTTTGTCCCAGATTACGCCATATGCGCACATGGTTTCCTTCGCTTACTACATCATGACATCCCTTTTCACTGGGACGACTATGCCCAATAGTCGTTTGACGATATTAAAGCAGCACTTTCAAATGCACCTTTAATCAGTGCACCTGACTATAATCGTGACTACATCCTCTACGTATCAACATCAACTATATCAGTAGTCGGCGTCCTCCTCCAACTCGGAGATGAAAATCCTGAACATGTCATTTACTACGTTAGTAAGAACCTCTGAGGACCACCCTTGAAGTACAAACACGAAGAGAAACTTGCTCTTGCAGTTGTCCTCGCAGTCCAGAAACTGCGCCATTACATTCTGCTTCACACCATAAAGGTCGTCGCAGATTCCAACCCTATGCAATACTTTCTTAGCCGTCACCAAGTTAACGACAAATTCGCTCGATGGATCGTTATCCTTCAGGAGTACGACCTCGATTTCTCAACACCTAAGAGTAAGAAGGCCCTTGTTCTCGCCGAACTTGTCATGACCCCTCCCTCCAACACCACCAGTGCCCCCGTCAACACCAACTTTCCTGACGAACATCTCTTTTACATCGCTTTCGATGACCCTTGGTATGGCGACCTTCTCGTCTACCTACGAACTCAAAATTTCGGTAACCACCTATCACGATATGATCGTCGGCGTATTCGCCATCAGGCCCTTTCTATCTCCTCATCGGAGACATCCTATATCGACGGGGCGTTGACACCATTCTTCGTCATTGCCTGAATATTGACGAGGCCGATAGAGTCTTAAACGACTGCCACAATGGTGCATGTGGGGGCCATCTTTCGGGTATATCCACGTCTCAAAATATTATTCGAGCCGGTTAATTTTGGCCTACCTTGTTTCATGATTGCATTCATGCTGTGAAACGATGTGAGCAATGTCAGCTCTACGCCAACAAAGCCCGAGCTCCCCCCTCTCTTCTTCACCCTGTCATTACTGCGGGCCCTTTTTGTAAATGGGGCATCGACTTCATGACTTGAAATCCTCCCTCCAGCAATGGTCACAAATACATTGTTGTCGCCGTTGATTACATCATCAAATGGGCTGAAGCTATGCCCACTTTCAACAACACCATTGAGACTGCAGTGTGTTTTTTCTTTAACCACGTCATATCCCATTTTGGAGTACCACTCCAACTTGTTTCCAACCATGGGAAACACTTTGAGAATGAGATCTTCGTCAAACTCTCATCTTGGTTAGGCTTCTCTCACGAGTTTGCCTCACCATATTACCCTCAGTCAAACGGACAGGTCGAGGTAGTGAACAAAGTCCTCAAGACCATGTTACAGTGCACGGTTAATAAACATAAGACCAATTGGCATCATATGTCATTTTCCACGCTATGGGCTTATCGAACGATAGTAAAGACCGCTACAGGTTTCATGCCATTTCATTTAGTCCATGGAGTCGAGGCAACTCTTCCCATCGAGTGCGAAATCCCCACCCTACGCACTGCAATTGAGCTTTTACCTGACACTGCTCCAATGGAGTAGTTCTTGCTAAACTTGGAGTCTCTGGATGAAGATCATCGGTCTTCATTACAGAACAATGAGGCAGCTAAAAAACAATCCAAACCTACCTTTGATCGCCATGTCAACCTTTGGTCATTCCGCGAAGGTGACCTTGTCCTGGCTTATGATATCACTCATGATACCTTTGGCCATGGCAAGTTTGAATCACTCTGGCATGGCCCTTACATTATCCAACATTGCCTCACCAAAGGCGCATACATCCTGGCCTCCCCCGAAGGCCTCTCGCTCAAGGAACCCATCAATGGGTTATACCTCAAGAAATTTTATGCTTAGAAGTAGTCATTCTACTTTAGGTTATTATTTCTTCTTTTTTTTAGTGTTTTTAATCTTTTTTCTCCTACCCTCTCATCTAAACCATCCTTTGTGCTATTTACAGATGCTTCCTCCACAAACTTACCACATTGGTTACACCAACGGCGCCAGCTGTTGGACACAAAATCTCGCTTTGACGGCTTGGGCTCTAAACACACCCTCACACGAAATGCTACATTCAAGCGGCATATGTTTGGGACCAGCAACCAACAACCAAGCCAAATACACTGTTGTCATTGGCCTCCTGATCAACGCCCAACATCATCATATTCATCACCTTAACGTTTTCCTTGACTCTCAACTAGTCGTTCTCCAGCTCAACAATGTTTACCGTGTACGCGATCCGTGCCTCTTTTGCAAATACCTGCAGGTTAGACCGTTATCTCGACATTTTGATTCCATTACATTTATACACATTCCAAGACAATTGAATCAAACAACAGATGAACTAGCTAACATGGTGTTAGATTGGAATATATCACATCAAGCTACACATACATAAACATATCATACATCCTGTCACAACATATACATAGAATAGACATCATCATCATCAAAAGAAAAACACATGTAGACAACATCTGGATCTCAAAATATGTATACTCATATATATATATCGACCCATCAGGCCATCCGAATGTTTACATACAAAAATACATATGCTCGCAGGCCAGTGCCACACCTCGGTACAAAAAATTGGCTCACCAGCCTATATACAATCAAAAAGTATACATCATACATCAGGGTGACTCTATCGCACCCCCACCTGCTCCTCCCTCAGGAGGAGGTGGTGGCCCACCCCCACCTACCCTAGGCGGTGGTGGTGGCACACCCGCAGGACCCTCCTGCCCCGATGACAGGCGCCCACTCGTCATCGCAGCAAGCACAACTGCTCGTCGCACTATACCTCGCCATGGTGGCGGTACTCCTATACAATGCTCCAGGAACCCCTCGTCCTGGATGCGTATCCACCTGCCCTCAGGCACGTCCTGTAACACCATCTCCAGGCGACGACGTATATCATCAAAATCTATTCCGGCTGCCGCCAGAGGAGCATGTGACGGCCCTGCACCAGGATCGTCGAATCGACACCTCCTTGCTTCCCTCTTGGGCTCTGCTGGTCTCCCTGCGGCCTCATCCCATCGACGCCTCTCTCCACGTAGAAGTCTCTCCAGTTCTCGTTGAACCGGTGCTCTCTGCAACTCCACCTCACGCTCGCGAGGTGCCACATCTGCACATGCAACAGACAACAACAACAAATTGTATCAGCATCTATATCACATACATAAGGACTGATATCTCAAAACATAACATAAATAAAAAACATACACAAAATCAGCATACCTCGATGGTCAAAAACCTCCCCAGGAGGCAACACCATGTCCGGGTCCCCCCGGAAGTCCACCCCAGCATAGGGGTACCGAAGTATGACCTATGGCATCTGCCGCCATATCTGCGCCGTAAAATAATGCCCACCTTCACCACCACCGTGGTGAACCAAAAATGCAAACCACCACCTCAAGCGTGACTCTCATGCCCCTGGCGCCTCTAGTAGAACCCTCGGGCGCAACATCGTCACCCTCTCCAAGAACCAGGCTACTAGGATCGAGCCAAACATGAACTCTCCTGTACCTGTGGACCGACAACGGTCCAACTGCGCGATCATCTGCACATGCAGCGTAAGCCCCCATGCGAACCTCTCATGACCCACCACCACCCTCTCCAGCACCAGCAGCTGGCCACCACTAATTCGTTGGGTCGCTAGTGACTCGTAGACACGGACAATCATCGCCGCTATGCAACGATGCGCCAGGGAATCTATCCCACTAACACTCACTACAGTCCCATACATGTAGTTCTCGCCTGAGAAAAACCGCTCGGCGATAGTAGAAAGGGGTGTATCCCTCGGCAGCACGGGTTTTACCAGCAAAGGCGTTCTCCGGAAGGGAAGCCCAGTCAAAAAATAGACATCCTCCACCACAGTGAAGGGGATCTGCTCTCCTCGCACGAGGAATCAGTGCAGCTCCGGACTCCACATCTGGAGCAGGAACTGGAGTAAGTACTCCTGTGCCTGTATCAACGGGCACTCAAAGAACTTTAGAAACCCACATGTTGCTAAATTCGCTCGCACCTCAGGCCCTGCATTGGCCACCGCATCTCGTAACTGCGACCAGTCTCGCTCACGCCACCGAACAACCATAGTCACTGCTATCCACCTGCACACAACACAGAGTCCTATATCAGCGTATGCAACCATCAAATGCATCATAGAGACTCAATTTTCACCCTTCAAAACTTGCCTCAAAGGCATGATTTTTTCACCCACAGGCGCGCACACATGCGCGCCTGTTCACTATACAAGCGCGCATATGTGCATGCTTGTTCAGTGCACAGGCGCGCTTCTGAGCGCGCCTGTCTATCATACAGGTGTGCATATGTGCGCGCCTGTACAACCCACAGGCGCGCACTTATGCGCGCCTGTTCAACTCACAGGCACGCCCATAGGGCGTGCCTTAAATTACCCTACCCGCACACCCATGCGCTCATATTCAATGAACATGCGCGCATGTATGCGTGCCTTCCACTGAATCGCCCGCGCATGTGGGCCCACATCCTATCAAAAATCCCCTCAAACCCCCTGTATAGCCCCCCGTACCTACCCTGCCCAAAAATTGAAAGCCTATTTCTATGCAGGATGATCAGACCACTAACTTGAAACTCGCAGAACGTCGATCGGTCGCCTCGTTCTCCCTGAATCACCAAATCTCCTCTGAAATCTTCTCGTCTAGTCACTGTTGCAGTAAGTACAAATGAGGTGGCAATGTGGGCCCTACAGCTATATATAGCCCTTTTGCCAAACTTCCACTCACCATTCCGGGAGCCCAAGGTGTCCATTTTTCAAACTGTCTTCAGCCACGGGATCAACGTCACACCACCTACATCACAACTATCCCTGGGCCACTTTTCATCCTAAGCCCCCGAGGCACCCTTTTTTCATATCATGGTCAGGTACACACGCGCATTGTCACAATTATCTCATACACACTCATATCTTAGATTCTCTTCAGATGTTGTTCACTTTGGGTATTTGGTTGTTCTGTGTGCAGGTACTTAATCATCCTCCCTCAACATCATTCCTTTAGGTATATACTCAGCACTGGCATATAGTCTCTCCCGCTGTATTGCATTTACATTTCCAGTCACACCCGCTAATATTGGCCTTTAGGACCCTCATTGTCAGCTCTGCAGTACCCACTCCTCCATTTGTGCATCATCGGTACTATACCCTGGTAGCATTCTCACCCACATGAGTTGTCCCATTCATAGAACCTTTTGGCACTTTCGACACTCATGTTGTTCTTCATTACCCTTTAGGGATGGGAGTCCTGATAGTCTTTCATCATGTTGCAGATCAACCACATACTTCTTCTCCTCATTTTTCTAGCTTCCCATATGGACTCCCAGATCATCACTTTATGGTTCTATTCTTTTTACCTGCACCTCCGCAGGATCATGAACCTACCATTTCATCCACCATCAGTTTTCCCATCTGTGAACCTATCTTCATTCCACCTACCTCATACAGAAACTCATCAATGGGTCCCCCACCCTTCATCAGTTTTCCAAACAATTTCTGCCCTCCCTGGGGCACTTCTTTCACACTGGGGAACCCGTTTCTGTATTTGTACACTTTTTCCCAAATTATTCATTATTTATTGTACAAACGCCTTTATTTCCAGTCATTTTCTTTTTGTCGTCACCATTGGCGACTTGCTTCCTTTTTTTTGGTTACACGCAACCCATGTCACCTTTGTTTGGAGCATTTCTTCTCATTTAACCTTGCCGACATCGTCCATATATTCAGAGTACTTCACAGGTCACTTGCCTCTACCCTCTGAATTTGTTCACCTTGTCCTGCCTCTGGCACAACTTATCCTCGGTCTTGACGTCCCCCTGACACTCGACCTTGTCACACGGTTGCGGCCACTCATTATATCATACACCCTCCAACCAAGGGCAGTCTTGAGTCTTCCCACTTCTTGACTTCGTCCATGTACCTCTGCCACTTCCTCACCTCAGTAGATTCTATGAAGCCCTTTGCTTCTGGGAGTCGCGTCCCCCTTTTGTCGACAGCAGCACACATTTTCCAGAAGGGCGACAGTATCTTGATTCTCATTCTCCATTTAATGAGAGATCTCGGACGACACAGGGTGAAACACCATTGCTCCCTGCTGTACTTGACCCCCATAACATTCGACGCCAACACTTTCTCATGTTATGGTGGGTCTTACTTTGTGACTATTGCAGTTCTTTATATCATTTTTCGAAGACCTCTGAACCTAGTAGGGCCACCAATGCCCACATCATCGTCGTTGCTTATTACTGCGATCATTACCTATTGTTCAGAGTATATTCCTTTGCAGAATTGTCTTCTGCCTTTATTATTACAACCCCCGAGGGCGTTGCAGTTATCTACACCAACACTTTCGTCATCTTTCGTCAGAGTTCCATAACACAAGCATGGGGCATGCCCACCTCTTTTGTACACAGTTGTATATTGTTACACACCTTATGGAAGGTCGGGTTCTACCAGTTCCTTTCTTCTCCAAAGGATTGCTCTACACAGTCCCACTGTTGCTCTCTCTTACAACAACATTCTCAGTAGAAGAAACATTGATGGATTTCGGCTATACGTTTTCTCCTAACCTCATTCATCAGTGGGCATCTGTTATCACTGAAATTTCGTCTACACATGGCGACAAGAACTCAACATCGTCAAACAGTAATGAAGTCATTCATGGTACTGGATTAATTTCACAACATTGCAAAAGGGTAAAAAACTATACAAAGTAACCAAAAATTGAAGGGCGCTTTACAGAAGATGGGTGTGTGCGCATACGCGTGGAACATGAACGTAGAATGCGCGCATGCGCGCACGATGTGCGACTGTTAGCGAAAAAACCTACGCACCTGCTAAACGACGCATTTATTGAAATGGTCGGCCTCCCAACCACTTATGGACCAGCTCCCAACCTGATTTGACCACCAAATCTGAGCTGAATCCGCATGGTAGGCTGGTCAAAGACCTAATTGAGCCCTAAAGAGCCCCTTTTCACACCTCAAAGGAGTTACATAATCACCCAATGCAATGCTATAAAAATCCATGAAGAAACATCATTTTCTAAAGGAATTTCATGTAATGTTATGCTGCTTAGATTGTTTTAAGGGCTCACTTCTTGGCAATAACACATTAGCACCATTTCATTGAGTTATCCACCTCTACATTGAGTGGATGTGATTGGAGTTCTTTCACCATCATTCTCATTTTCTTATTGTAAGGAGATCAAGTTTGTGAGGGCCTCAAGAGCCTTCCTTTGGAGGAAGAAGGAATCACAGTTCCCTTTCTTCATTGTGCTTTGATTTTATCAATAGACTAGCTCAAAAACATTGGTGATATTGGTCTTGTTGTCTTTGTTATTTATTTTTCCATATGCTCATAGTTTTAGTTTGTTTTAATTTAATTATTACTTATAGTTTTGTTGTTATTTTTCTAACTCTTTCCTCTACAGCTGTCATGCCCAGTAAGACCCAACTGGGCATGTAAGCACCCCTTTATTTGCTCACCAAGTGACGAATTGGGTGCAAACAGTGAATTTGTCTCCTACTTGAAATTTTGGATTTCCTCCCACCTCATAAGTTTCTACTTGTGAAATGATCATGTTGTGGGAGGTCTTAAGAAGTTGATATATGTGCTCTTGATTGGTAGTCTTCTCTAGTACTAGATCAATGTTTGAAACTGGCCTATCAACCTGTGGTTCTTCAACTAGTTGGTCGTGGGATTCTCCCTCTTTTCCTTGGACCTTTTCCACTATTTGTTCATATAGTGGGGTGGCCAACCTTGATGTATAACCCTCTCTCCACATGCTCCCTGCATATCTTTCAACCAGGTTAATAGGAAGGGTTTTATTGCTACCAAATATTTTTTTTGGATATCAGTTTTTAAAAATATATCCTTGCTATCCCTAGGCCTAACCATGAGTTAACCATATGCCAGATAGGGTTTGGAAGGACTCACAATAGTGGCAGCATAGGTTCTTACCTTCCATCTTACTGTCTCTCCACTACTAATATGGAAAAAGAAAAGAATTCTCAAAGAAAAAAATCAAAAATTAAAACAAAGACTAGCTTCTTACCGTTTACCTTTTAGTAGTTCCTCGAAAACGACACCAAGTTGTTGGGATAATTAATTGTTGTAATAAAATCCCACATAAATGTAAACCAGGTTCGTAAACTGATGAACTGTAGGCACAATATGTGTAGGCAAATGGCAGAAGTGTATCCTAATTTGTCTTTCAAGGAGCAAGAGAACTAGGTAACCTACCAATCATGCATGAACATAAGCAAATAAACAACTAATCCACATAGATAATCAATAACCAAGCTAAGGAACCAACTATTTAAACTCTATTCTATGTATGAAAAGAAATCAACTATTTATCAGTGCAGGAAATAAATAAGAAACAAATAAAAGCATAATAGAAATTACTCAGGCAAGTGTCTAAATCAGTCAACAATATGGATCCACTCAAGTCTCCATATAATCATTTTACTGACCTAGAATAAGACTAATCAACTTGAGAGTAATTTCAGATGACTAATCCTATTCTTAACCTATAATGCTTAATTCACAACAAGCAGGACAAACTACATAGTACTACTGCATTCTTATCCACAAACAACAAATATGTATGCAGGGGAATGACTCTGAATGAGTATTGCCACAAATCGTGACACTTCAATTGGTGGGTGAAGCAACAATATAACAATAATTTGTAAAGAAAACTTACACCTACCAGTAAGGAATGTAAACACACAGTTTGCACTCTATTGAAGCTAAAATCAAACCTAAGTACACAATTTGCACTCTATTAAAAATAAGATCTTGTCCCCTGAAATATCATCTCTCTTTTGCTAAAACACCTCTAGAGGTCACACCACACTCAGCAAGAAAACAACTCAAATCTTAGAGACAAACTCATATTATTAACTTGCGATCATGCTTCTCATTCCGGATCATTTCTCTCATTCCAAATCTTAGAATTTTCTCATAAACTAGTCTTCATTAACCAAAGTCAACACTTTATCTATTTCATTACAACTCTAGGTTGTCACACACAATGGGTAATTTAAAGATCTTATAGTTTATTCATTGGATTAGGTGAGCTCTTAGCTTTATTCATTAAGTGTGTGAAGCATTTAGATTAGATATTTGTGTTTATGTAAGTTGCCAATAAATTATGGAACCTATTTAAACCTCAAGATTTTACAGAAAAGAGATATGCTTTAGTGAAATGCAAGTATGTAATCATTCATTCACAAATCTATCTATCCACATGAAAACATTTCCATTGTACTAAGGGAAGTTTGGTTTACAACTTATGAGAAATCCCTAGTTGGTAAAGAACACAAAAAAATCAAATAAAACATAGGGTTTAAAGATATCGCCACACAAATCCATCCAGGAACACAGCTGCAACAAAATAAAGAGTGAATAGTATACAAATAACTCAATTTACCATGGGAGGTGGGCCCACGCCTTCCCAAGTAGTGAGTGGGAACGATTCAGTAACTCACAAAGTTATAAACGAAAATAAAGAAAAACCTGATTAATATCTAATGTAAATCTTCAATCGACTCACAACATATCCATTGCAATATGAAGAACAAGGAATAAACAACACCGAATTTTTTATTATATTTAGCAAAGGTATATACATATCAGTTTTTACATAGAGCGAATCCATCTATATATATCAAACTCTGAGAATATCATATTACATCGTTTTTCTCTGTTCTCGTGGACTTAGGAGGGTAAAAATGACTTAACAAAATTGAAAGATATTACTGGCCATGATTTCCTCTATCTTAGGAAATCGTTCTAACCATCTTAGATATCATTCCTGTGATGATTTTAGACCCTGATCTAGTGCTGCGTTGGAAGATATGCTGATGGATTTTGAGGTTTAGTGTAATAGGGGAATGTTGGGCGGAAAGAAACAGTCAAAACACATCACATTGGCCATACAAGCAATACCCATGTCACCAACTCCATCCTCGGTGTGCGCAACTAGGATAAGCCATAATATTGGGTATCAGAATGCTTGTGCAGGTACTAAAAGGCTAGTAATAGTGTGGGAACAATTGTTACATTGAAAAGGTAAGTGTACTTTTATCATTGGTAAACTATAGCCAAAAGATCCTAATTAATTTATCAAGAAATTCAAAAAATATCGAAATAAACTAATTTTACCTCATGTTACAATCAAGATCTTTAGGCAGGCAAAAGGGTAGAAGTAGGAGGCAATAATTTGGATTTCAATGCCTAGGTGGGGAATAAATGGCCAAAAGAGGTGTATGGTGAGTGAAAAAATGAGAGCTCAACATAGGGTTCAATGGATCATGATTTCCAACATGAAAGAAAAAATGGAATAATGGAAATTTAGAGCAAGAGTTGAGGGCTTATCTAGTCCAAATGCAATGTAATTTCATCATTTGAGTATTTTGCAATTTGACCTAGAATTTTTTAAGGTAAAAAGGATTTTTCACCAGAGGTCAATTTTGATAAGGTAAAATGGTAAAAATGAGCTTATTTGTCCATATATAGACCAATTTTTAATTGTTTTTGGGTCCGAAACAACCATGTTTTCATCCTCATTGAAATGAATTCCATCATAACTTTTAGTTTGTGCTTTAAATTGTTTTAGGAGATTTATATAGGATTTTAACCTTTGGACTAGTATTGTTGATCTTTTTCACAGGACTAGTGGATCGTATTTTTGGTACTTTCATATGGTTATTTTCGATGAAATTTGAGGTAAATATTTTGATTTGGCATATAATGATAGGTTTTTCCTTGCATTCTAATCTTTCATTATTAACCAACATTTTTTTATTACATTATGCCTTAGTTCGATCCCATCAATTAGTGACATTTCCCTCTCTTATCTGTTGCGGGTCATAATGTGTTTACAAGTGCCTACCCTCCATGGGTTGCTCTAGTTAGCACTCCTTTTTCCATTTGACACCCATGTTGAGTTATTGTTCTTAGGGCCAGGAACCCATAATTATCCCTACCACAAATTAACATTTGATACTTCATACTTCTCTCTTATATTTTTTTTGGCCATGTCATAATGAGGTTCCTATTATTTTTGTTGCTTTATAGTTTCACTTGCTTATTGTCACCTGCATATTTGTGCATACTTATATGATGTCATTCACTTTATTATGCTTATTTACATTGTAGTCACTTATGACCTTAGCCATTTTCATATACTACCTCTGTTGGCATGTTTTACAGGCAGTGTATGCTTGTCATTAATGGCAAGTACAACAACGATGATGGCTTGAGTACAGGTATAATGTGCCAGGCGGGCACCAGAAGTATTTTGGGAAGACGTAGCAGAGCAAGCTCATGAAGACCAGAAGAGATAGTGCAGAGGAGCACGTAGAGTGCAAGCATATTCTTGTCATTGATGGCAAGTACAACAACAACAATGGAAAACATGAAGGAAAGGAAGATCAACAAAAACGATGGCATGTCTATAGGCAAGAACAACATCAATGATAGCATGCTTACAGTTATTGATGGCAAGAAAAACAATGATGAAGGTATGGTTATAAGAAAGAATAGTAGCGATGTTGGCAGGTTTACAGTTGGGAGACAACAATGGAAAACAGGTAGGCAAGGAAGATAAGCAGTGATGATGGCATGGAAATATCAAAAGCGTAAACTCCATTTCGGAGTTTCGGATACCGGGAGTTGGAGGAGTCAAGAGTCGAGAATCTTCGTCAAAGGAGTCCCAAAGTTGCACAATGCGAAATGCCGAAATACTGAACCGTTGATCTTAATCCATTTCAGAGTTCAGGATACCAAGAGTTGGAAGTGTCGAAACACTTCATCACAGAAATGCCGAAATGCTGCAATGTGAAATGATGAAATACCAGGCCATTGATTTGACTCCATTTCAGAGTTCTGAATACTGGGAGTTGGAAGTGTCGAAACACTTCATCACAGATATACCTAAATCTCGAAATGTGAAATGCCGAGATACCAGATAGTTGATTTGATTCCATTTCAGAGTTCCAGATACCGGGAGTTGGAGTGTCGAAACACTTCACCACAGGAATGTCGAAATGCCAGAATGTCGAAATGTGAAAAAAACCTTTTGGTGTAGGTTTCAGATACCGGGAGTTGGAGTGTCGAGATACTTCTCCACAGGAATGACGAAATGTAGGAATACTGAAATGGGAAATTGCCAAAGCACTTTATGGATAAACACTTGGTCACAATTGTGGGCATGTGAAGGAAGGAGCTTGCAAGTTGCAAGGCTCCATTTTGTGATCGAGAGTTGGAAGAGTTAGAGTGACTCGCAACAAATTCGCGAAATGCGAAATTGCAAAATGCAGTTTCGAATAAGGCTATGGTCACAGCCAGTGGTCACATATGCGAAAGATGGAGGAAGGAGCTAGTGCAACCAAGATCCATTTCGGAGATCGTGACTTGGAGAGTTGAGATTCCTTGCAACAGGAATTTGTGACATGTGAAATGGCAAAATGACGAAATGTGAAAACACCTTTTTGTGTAGGTTGTGGTCATCGCCTAAGGCCACATGTGAAAGGAAAGGTGAAAGGTGTCAAAGGCACAAGGCTCAATAGGTTCATAGTGTAACTGCTAGAAACAACTGATGGTTTCTGTCAGAGGACTCGAAGAGACTTCAGGGTGATCACCAGAGAAGATGAAGAGTCTTGAGGCATCTTCCAGTGGAATGAAGATGGTTCATTGAGGCTATTGAGAGATGTAAGACGGTTGGATCCTAGAACTGCAATAGAGGGAATGAGCTCAACTGTGACTGAGAATACAAAGAGTCTCGACTACTGGAGAGGCCAAGGAATATTATCATAACAGCTAGTGATGATGAACGCATTTGTATAACCACCAGAAAAGATGAGGAATTGCCAGGATGATCAGGAAGTGGACTCGAAACAAGGAGAACATGCAGAATAGAGAGAGTGTGTTGAAGCTCAAGTGGGTGAATCGGTGGTAATGGGGAGTGGAGTGAATATCCAGATGTGGATAACAATGGAGAGGGGGAAGAGCATGCAGAATCATTGCACATATTGAATGCACAAGGTGAAAAGAGACTATAAGAATGTAGAACAAAGAAGAGATGAGGGCTGTTGTTGAGAGTGATTTGGGCATGTAGAAGGAGACATTGTGTAGCAGCTGAAATACACAGAAGAGGAATGGTGCATTTAATGGACATGGCTCACATAGCATAAAAGGCAGAAGAAAGGAAAGCACAAGGCATGTGTGCAGGAAGACAGTGAGGCAGACAGAGCAGAGCTGCATAGCAAAATAGTGATAAGCCTAGTAAGCCAGTGACAACTATTGAATCATTGTAATAAGTTTCAGTAGAATATATATATATATTAGGGTGGTAGGGAGGTGCTAGGGAGGACTGTTTTCCTCAGAGGTTCAAGTGGGTGCTTGAACACAAGGAGTTGTAGCTTTCATCTAGTTGCAGCCAGAGAAACCAGGGTGGCAAGGTGGTGCAAGGGAGAACTGTTGTTCTCTGTTTTACAGGTTGGTGCATGTGTAACTGGAAGTTGGTGCTTCCATCCAGTTGGTGATGGAACACTTATGGACTTGTTGCTTCCTTCTAGTGGGTTCTAGAGAAACCAGGGAGTTGGTGCTTCCTTCTAGTGGGTGCCAGAGAAACACAGGGAGTTGGTGCTTCCTTCTAGTTGGTGACCTAAGCAAGTTGCAGCTTGCAAAATAGAGGTTGGAGCCTCACAATAAGTTGGAGCTCATATGTATGATAATGTACAGAATGTAAAGATTACTTATCATACCAAGAAGAAGAGGTTTTTACCCTTTATGGATTTCCTCAGGAAATATCTGTCTCTGTATATTTCATATGTGCGATTGATGTTGAATGTTCTATTGCTTACCTCCCTGCATTATTGTGATTGTCATTAAGTGATTTGCAAAGAGTTTAAAATAAGCATAATTGTTTAAGCATCGTAACAACTGATTCAACCCCCCCCCCTCTCAGTTGTCCAATAGTTGGTATCAGAGCCGACCCCTTTTATCTAAGGGTAAATCTTAGAGCTTAAACATGTCAAGTGATGAAGGAAATTCAACCAATAAGGCCCCTCTATTCAATGGAACAAACTTTGCCTTCTGGAAAGTTAGAATGAGAACCTACATAATGGCTTTAGGTGTAGAAGTTTGAGATGTGGTAGATACTGGTTATGTAAAGCCAGTTGTACTAGCTAATAAGGATGACAAGCTAGAATTTAGCTTCAACGCTAAGGCTATGAATGCTATCTTGAGTGGGCTTGCAGAAGTAGAATTCGTAAAAGTTATGCACCTAGGAATTGCCAAAGAAATGTGGGACAAACTCATTAGCAGTTATGAAGGTAATGAGAAGGTAAAGGACACCAAGCTTCAAACCTACAGAGTACAGTTTGAACAGCTGAAGATGAAAGAAGATGAAATTGTTGGAAAATACTTTCTGAGAGTTGAAGAACTGGTAAATGCAATGAAAGCACTTGGTGAAAAAATTGAGGAACCTTCTTTAGTTCAAAAATTTTTGAGATCTCTACCATATAGGTTCAACCCGAAGGTCTTTGCTATAGAATAACTTAATGATCTAAAAACCTTGGAGTTTGATCAAATTCTAGAAACATTAACTGCATATGAAATGAGAATAGTTAAACATAAATCCACCTCCAAAGAAGCATCATTTAAGGCAGACAAGAATGAGGATTATGAGCCTGATGAAATTGAAGAAAAATTTGTGAAGATACTGAAGAAGGGATCAGGAAAATACAAAGGTAAACTGCCTTTCAAATGTTTTAACTGTGGTAAGATAGGTTATTTTACAAATAAATGTCCTCACAAAAGAAAGGATCAGACATGTGATGATGAAGAGAAGCAAAAACACATAAATTTCTTTAAAGAGAATAATTTTAAGAAGAAAAGTCTTTGTGTAAACAATGATGATGATCCTTCAAATGATGAAGACAATGACTCCTCTATTGAAGATAAACTAAATGAATTTATGCTTATGGCTATGGGAGATTTTGATGATGAACAGACAGGAGGTGAAATGGATGATGAAGAAGGTGTGGTGGATATGGAAGGTGAATTAATCAGTGCTTTGGAAGAAGTTGACCGACTCATAATTAAGAACAGAAAGCAAAAACAATTGTTGATACAGTTCGAGAAAGACAGTAAATAGCCTGATGAAGACTTTGCCCTACTAAAAGTGGAATTATAAGAGGCAAAGAAAATTGAAGACATTTTGAAACAACAGTTATCAGAAAAGAAGGCAAAATGTGAAGCTCTGGAAAAAGAAGTAGTGAAAACTAGGAAAGAGTTGGAGAAGTTTCAAGCCTTG
>ML835394.1:29023-44901 GCA_009831015.1 Picea engelmannii | reverse complement strand
GCACATTTTTAATACCTCCATTAGGGCACTTTCTACTGTTTTGGTCTCTCAATTTACAAGGTAGATTTTGCCTCTTTTACACAACAACCACTTCTATGTTTGAAAACACAAAACTAAACATGCAGACATGTGTAAAATTATCTAAGATACCCTTAGAAAATTGAATCACTCAAATTACAGGTGTTTTGAGACCTAGGCGTGCATTTTTCATCATGCCCTGATTTCATGCATTTTGAAGCATTTTTCCCTTTTTTCATTGTTTTTCATTTACAAGACAATTTTTAACCTTTATGCATAGTCGAGGGTTTTTGGTTTAAAAATGCAAAACTAGAGGTAGGAAAAGATGTAAAATGATAAAATACAATCTCCACAAATCTAGTCACTCAATTTGGAGGTCATATGAGTCCTAAGCATGCATTTTATAGTAACATAGTTTTACCCTCTATTTAAAAAAAAGTCTTGAATTTGGGTTCCAGGTAGAAGTCCTTTTTCATTTGAAAATGCACTCCGAATGATATAGATAGATTTAGAATGTTATTAACTTCAACCAAAACTTAGATCACTAAATTTGGAGCTATATAGAAGCATGGGTGTGCATTTCCATTAGGGCACTTTGTACTATTTTGGTCTCTCAATTTACAAGGTAAATTTTGCCTCTTTTACACAACAACCACTTTTATGTTTGCAAACATAAAACTAAATATGTCGGTAGATGCAAAATTATCTAAGACACCTTTAGAAACATGAATCACTCAAATTGCAGGTGTGTTAAGACTCGGGTGTACATTTTTCATCATGCCCTAGTTTCATACATTTTTAAGAATTTTTCCCTTTATGCATTGTTAAGCATTTTTCCCTTTATCCATTTTTAAGCGTTTTTCCCTCTATGCATTTTTTTGCATTTACAAGGCAGTTTCTAACCTTTATGCATAGTAGAGGGTTTTTGGTTTAAAAATGCACAACTAAAGTTATGAAAAGATGTAAAATGATAGAATACAAACTCCTAAAATTTAATCACTCAATTTGGAGGTCACATGAGTCTCAGGTGTGCTTTTTATAGTAACATAGTTTTACCCTCCATTTTACAAAAAATCTTGAATTTTGGTTCCATGTAGAAGTCCTTTTTTCATTTGAAAGTGCACTCCAAATGATATAGATAGATTTAGAATGTTACTAAATTCATCCCAAAACTTAGATCACTAAATTTGTAGCTATATAGAAACATGGGCATTCATTTCCATTAGGTAACTTTCTATTGTTTTGGTCTCTCAATTTACAAGGCAAATTTTGCCTCTTTTACACAACAACCACTTTTATGTTTGGAAATGAAAATATAAATATGTATATAGGTGTAAAATTATCTAAGATACCCTCAACAACTTGAATCACTCAAATTGGAGGTGTTTTAATACCTAGGTGCACATTTTTATGAAGTCCAGCGTGCTTTTTTCACAAGGCCAAGGAATTGCAATTTAAAAGCAAAACATGTATTTCTTAAATGTGAGTTAGTTTGATTAATTGGGTTGGTTTTCATTGATTTCAACCCTTGAAGCAAGTCCGATAAAAAATTATGGTAGCCCCATAAGTGTGGATAAGGGACCCATGTTTGTTTAAGGAATTATGTAATGAAGATCAATGCAATTGTAGGAAAGCCTATCATAGATGGATAATACATGTCATGCTGTTTTCAATGATATGTTGTATGCCACGTAGTTCTTCATTGTTGAGGATATATGGCTTAGTGATGTTGGAGAACCCTCATGAGTTATCTAGAAGCCCCTATAAGGTCAAAGAGGTCAATTATTCTAAAAGCTCCTAGTCGAAGTTTACTAGTCAAAGTGGTTGTAACTAGGAGTTAATAATGAGTATAGTTGTTGCAATAAGAAAATAATATGATATTGGTTGAGTATTATACTTGGTTGAGTATTAGTTGAGTATGGTTGTGTTAGATCTACTTGTATATTGGATAAGTATTCTTTTCTATCGGATCATCCAGTTTGTGAGCAAATACAAAGAGATCAAACAATGACTTAGATTGAGATAGTGACACAGGCAAAGTGACATAGAGAGTGTTCGTGAACTAGTAGAGTTTTATGCTAGTCCGCAAGTTGCAACAAAAAAGGTGTGGAAATCCATGAGTTGTAGTACAGAAAGGCGCGAACATTCATGTGTTGCAGAATAGATAGGTCGTGGATTTGCATGAAAATTTTCAAGAAGTTTGGTATAGGTTGGGACATGATTTTAGTGACAGTTATGATAGTGATAGAGTTGATTCAGTGACAGTGACAAGTTGTCTACATTTTGCATTTATACATCAAGGTGGTTTGGATAGGGCAAGGATAGGTGGTTGTATCCACCTTCCGGTTGTAGCCGAATAACATATGGGGTTGTAACCTCCTTCTAGTTTAGCAAAAGAATTGGGGATTTGGAACTTCCCTCAGGTTGTAGCCTGAGAATATAGGGGGTTGGAGCCTCCTTCAAGTTGCAGCTGGAGAACAAATGAAGTTGGTGGTTCCAATGAATGTACTTCTTAAATACATATAATAAAAATAATTCTGTGGTTTTCTCTCGCATTGGGTTCCATGTAAAAATACTGATGTATTGTGTATGTGTATGATTTCTCATTGTTCATGGTTTATTTATTGTGAACTTGTTGAATGATATTGGTAAACTCATCCTAAATATATATTGTGGTTAAAAGGATTAAAAATTACTATTACCGATTCACCCCCCTATCAGTAATCCAACAATTGGTATCATAACAAGTCCTTCAAAAGGAAGTTTAACCACTAGAAGGAGATCATAGATTAATCTAAGATTGGGATACCATAGTTTGATGGGGAATATTATGCCTTATGGAACAAAATAATGAATACACACATACACGCACTAAGATTTGATGTTTGGCGATCAATAACAGATGGATACAAAGCACCAACCATTCCTCCAACATATAAAGATGGAAAGAAACTTGAAGAAAATAATTCAAGAGCCACAAGTGCACTCCTGAATGGTTTGAATAAATCAATCTACACCAAAGTTATGCACTGTGATTTCGAAAAAGACATCTAGGTCAAACTGAAGAATATATATGAAGGATATGAAAAATTCAAGGAAGCTAAACTTCAAATTTTTAGAGAAAAATTCGAAAAATTGAAGATGAATGAATATAAAGACATAACAACCTACTTTCTATGATTTGATGAAGTAGTAAACAATGTAAACGGTATGGGAGATGAGGTAAATGAACAGGTTGTTGTAAAAAAGGTATTGAGATCCCTACCAATGGGATTTGATTCAAACATTTCAATATTAGAAGAGAGAGAGGATCTAGCTACACTAACCATGGATGAGTGCACGGGACACTAAATATTATGAGATGAGAACAAAGAAAGACAATTAGGTTACAAAGGAAGCAACATTCAAAGCATCTAATAAGACAAAGCAAAAGAGCAAGCAAAAGGCAAAGTCAGATAGTAGCAACAATGATGTCTCAGAAGATGACGAAGAAGTAGCCAACTTCGTTAGAAGGATGAAAAGGGGAACGAAAAAAATATAGAAGTAAGCTTTTGTTGATTTGTTTTAATTGTGATGGCATTGGTCATTTTTCTAATAAATGTCCCCATAAGAAAAAAAAGAAATGAAGAAGATGACTCTAAGAGGAAACAAATATACAAAGGCAAAAGAACCAAAATATTTTTTTCAAGAAAATCCTTTGCACCAAAGACAATAGTTCCTCATCAAACAAAGATGAAGTCAGCGATAGTGATACAGAAAGAGTTCTATTCATGGAAGTATAAGACTCCGATGAAGAAGGAATCGAAGAAGAATATGAAGAGGGAAAAGTTGATTACAGAGAAGAATTGTTGAGTGCCATAGAAGTTATAAAAAGGGAAAAGAAGAAAAACAAGTCACTACAGGAAGAACTAAAAATAAAAGAGGGATCTTAAAATTCCAACTCTGAAGAGATAGAGTAGATAATCACTAAGTTAAAAATCCAAGTAGAAGAAGACAAGATAATTGAAGAAGCACTTAAAGAATAGTTAGAAGAAAGAGACATGATCATTGGAAGTTTGGAAGCATGAATTGTTATATTGAGAAAAGACCTTCAGAAGAAAACATGCAAAACAACTCTAAAGTTTTGGATGAGATTATTAGCAGTCAAAGGCCAAATCATGACAAGTCTGTACCAGGATACAACCAGAAAGAAAAGGGCTCAAGCTCCAAAACAACAGATCAGGAAATAAAACAAAGAATCTATGCAGAGACAATCAACGGATCTAATGAGAAGGAAGAAGACAAGAAGTTTCAAAAGGAAGATCACATATATACTCCACCTCCAAGAATATTTAGAGTTAAGAATCAATAGTAGACAAAAGTAAAAAGATCTTAAGAAGAAGAAGGATTTAGAAAAGCAACACCTTTCAGAAGATATCCAACTCCCAAGTATCAAACAATTTTTACTTGATTATGTTATTCATGTAATATTTTTGGGCACAAGGATGTGAATTGCAAAGACAACAACAGAAACAGAAACAACTATGAAGTCTATACAAGAAATTCTTATCTAAGAAGGCCTAATGAGATGTAGATCAGAATCTACAACAAGTTTGAATCCTTGAGTACCGAAGTGGAATGCTACAAGTGCAACAACTTTGGACACATGGCCAAATATTGTAGAATGATAGTTCCTCCTAGAGAATCACAACATAATAACAACAATCAGAGACATGAATCACAAAGAATATGGGTAAGAAAGCAGAATCAATACAACAATGAAGAATGTGCACTTTCTCTAAAAGCTCATTTACACAAGAAACATGGATGGTATGTTGACAGTGGCTGTTTAAAGAACATGAAAGGTGATAAGGAAAAGTTTCTAACTTTTAAAAAGGAAAGGGATGGATCAGTCTCTTTTGGAAACGACAACTCAACCAAAATCATTGGAAGAGGCACAATAAAGATTGGAAGTAAGGATGCCAAGGAAGAAAATGTTCTACTAGTGGAAGATATGAAACACAATCTTCTGAGCGTAAATCAAATGTGTGACCAAGGTCACAAACTTGTGTTTGATTCACATAAATGCAAGATAATAAAAACAGATTCAGGAAAAGTGGTGGCGACAACTATGAGAAATCCAAGCAACATATACGTACTAAGTGAAATTGGAAAGGAAAAGTGTTGTTTAGGAAAGGAAGATGAAGTTTGGGTATGGCACAAAAGAATAGGTCACATAAATTTTGATAATTTTGTCAAGGTCAGCAAAAGGGAAGCAGTCAGAGAAATTCCCCAGATCATGAAGCCAACCAACACATTGTGAAAGCGTTGTCAACAAGGAAAGAAAACCAAGACCAAGTTCAAATCAAAGGAATACTCCACAACAAAACCACTAGAAATTGTGCATATTGATCTAGTTGGACCAACTAGAACAAAGGGGTTGAAATATGAACAATATTTTATGTTAGAAAAATAGGATCGCAGAGAAATAAAATAAAAAAAATGCGGAAATAAAACACATAAGATACACAATACAATAGAGACATAGATATACGTGGTTCACCCAGTGTGGGCTACATCCACCAGAGAAATTGCCAGGTCCTTCCTATTTATTATCCAACAAATGAAGGGATACAACCTACAACACAACCGTTGTAACTTCATCTTCTTTCTCTCATTCCCCTCTCTCAGAATACAATATTCTCAATAATGCATAGCCACAATACATTTCCCTCATAAAATAGGGTTTCCTTCTAGTGAAAAAAACCCTAACATAACTTCTACCTTCATATCTGCGACTTTATAATGAATGGTCAGTTTTACTATGAAATAACAATATACATTTAAAAGACAATTTTTTTTCCTTCGGGGGATTTTCCCCTGAACCCCTGCAGGGGGGCCGCTTTCCCCCGGACCCCATAGGGGGGGAAATCCCCCCCTACAACACCACCCCCCCCCGTCCCCCACGTGGAGGGGTGTACAATATTCTGGGGTGTACAGTCTTCATGGGGTATAAACATGGCTGAAAACAAAGACCTATGAAACAAGAAGATAATCAGGCTCCACAACTAACATTTTATTCTATTATTTGATGACTATACAAGAATGACTGCAATTTGTTTTCTCAGGAAGAAGTCAAAGGCGTTTGACAACTTCAATAAGTACAAGGATATGGTTGAAAATAAAATATATTCGAAAATAAAATGTTTGAGATTGGACAATGGATGAGCGTTTACTTCAAAGGAATTTATGAACTTTTGTAGTAAGCATGGGATAAAGATGCAATTCTCCATTTCCAGGATACCACAACAAAATGGAGTCGTCAAAAGGAAGAACGGGACAATATAGGAAATGGATCAAACTATGTTAATGGATTCCAAATTGACAGACGCCTTTTGGGTACATGTAGTGCATACAACCGTTCACATTCAAAACAAAGGAATGCTCATAAACAACAATGATAAAACTCCTTATGAGCTATGGAAAGGAAGACCAACGAATGTGAAGTATTTCAAAGTTTTTGGAAGCAAATGATACATTAAAAGAGAAGATGGAAAAATTGGAAAGTTTGAATCTCATGTTGACAAAGGTATATATGTTGGGTACTCAAGCACAAGGAAATCATACAAATGATTTAATCTAAAGCTCAAAAAAATTGTGGAAAACATCAATTTGACATTTGATGAGACATGTGGACAAAGGATAAAGGAGGAAGGAAAGGACTCAATGGAATAGGTTCACAAAGAAGAAGTAAAGGAAGAAGAAGTAGCACAAGAGGAAGAAGAAGAAGAGTAGTCAAAAGAAGAAGAGCAAGGAAAACAAGATCTTCAAGTACCTCCAAAGACACCTAGTAGGTGCATATAGAAGAATCATCCATCAGGTCAGATTACCGGGAACAAATATGCAGAAGTTGAAACTAGAAGAAGAATTTGTTCACCAGAACAACTACACTTAGTACTACTATCCAAAATTGAGCCAAGCAGTTTTGATGAAACCAAGAAGGATGAATTTTGGATCAAATCCATGGATGAAGAGTTAGATAAGATAGAGAAGAATGACACTTAGGAATTGGTTCCAAGGCCAATGAACAAGAATGTGATCGGTACAAAGTGGGCCTTCAGAAAAAAATTAAACAAATATGGACATGTTACCATGAATAAAGCAATATTGGTATGTAAAGGATACACTCAGGTTGAAGTTATAGACTTTGAAGAGACGTTTTCCCCAGTTTCCATAATGGAAGCAATCAAATTGATCCTATCTTATGAATGCTCCAAGAATATTAAAGTGTATCAGATGGACGTAAAATCATCCTTCCTAAATGGGGATCTAGAGGAAGAAGTCTACATTGAGCAACCAAAAGGATTTTAGTTGTCAGAGAATGAAAATTATGTTTGCAAGTTGAAGAAGGCCTTGTATGGTCTTAAACATGCCCCTAGAGCATGGTATTCCAGACTGGACAAATACTTACAACAACAAGGGTTCATAAAATATAATGTAGACAACAACCTCTACATAAAGGTAAATCAAGATAGTGTTTTTTTAATTGAAGTTTATGTTGATGATATTATCTTTGGTACTGATGATGACAGGATGAGATAGAAATTTGGAAAGGATATGCATGATGAGTTCGAAATGTCATTACTTGGAGAATTATCTTTCTTTTTGGGTCTTCAGATATGTCAAAGCAATCAAGGCATTTTTATCTCTCAAACCAAGTATATCAGAGAAATGCTAAAAAGGTTCAGAATTGAAGACTGCAAACCAGTTAGAATTCCTATGAAAACTAGTTGCAAGCTAAGTAAATATGATGATTCAAAATATACAGATCAGAGGTTGTACAAGTCAATGATTGGAAACTTACTTTATGTGACAACTTCTAGACCAGATGTGATACATGCAGTTGGACAGGTAGCATGATTTCAAACAACACCAAAGGAATCACATGTTTTGGAAGTTAAGAGGATATTTATATATCTCAAGGGTACATAAGAGTTTGGATTATGGTATCCAAAAGGAAATGATGTTATAAAAAGATTTGCCTCACCCTATGCAATCTTTCACATAGGGCCTTTTTCCATTTCCCCATGCAGACTTGAAGTCCCTTTTTGCAAATCCCAGAGTTAAAAACATGATTTTTCCACATATACATGCCCTGCCTATATTACAACATGTGTATACATAGGTTGCACCAATACAGCCTGCGTACATCAGGAAATGTGCCCAAAATTAAAAAATGGTGTCGGGTTTCCATGTCACATCATGAGATCAATGATCCTTGGCCTTCCATATATTGGAAACATTCCAACTCGGCCCTTCAGTTCCACTTGAAGGCTATAAATGGGCCAAATCCGAGCTATGGAAAAAAGGAGAAATAATTCAACTTTGAGAACAAAGTTACTCTAGAGAAATTATTCACTTCACATTGACTTTGCATCCCTTTGTCCTTTAAGTCTGAACACATTGTTCAACCCCTAAGCTCTTCCCTTATTGATTGAGAACTTCATTGTCTCTCTTATATGAGCTTGCCTTTGGTGGAGGATTGAAGTGGTGAAGGCCCAGCTGGAAGGAACTTAGTTCCTCGGTTCTGAACCGTGCCAACACATAAGTTTGTAACTCATTCACTTCTGCTGATTATATCTTAATAGAAATACTCTTTTCTCGTCCAATTAATATCTCACAAATATTTGAATTGTTATTCCATGGGAGTATTTGTTATGAATGTTGATGGATTATGCTATTGAATGTGCTAACAATATATATTATCACCATATGCTTGCTTTGCTTGGTTGTTGGGGACTAGTTGCAGGCATATTGCTTTGGGTCAAGTGCTCAACGATGGACTTCATCGAATGTCTGGACGAGGTAAGCCTCTTATCTTGTCTTGTTAGCGTATTTGTTTATATAACATACTTGAGATTAGAGTTGATTTCTACAGTCATTTCTGTATGTTGTGGTTTACCCATAGCTATAGAGATATTTTCCTTGTAACAGAATTGGAGACCATACTAGGGATAAAATATTCTTTTTTGGGGTTTGGAGTTTTTTTATACTTAGATTTCTCTTGTTCATATTGAGTTTCTTGTCGTCTGATTGCTTGACAACCTCTGTTCACTCTGAGTCTGAGTACTTCTCCTTCGCCTAGCTGTGTTTTGACACATATACGTGGGTTTTTGCTTGGCAGTCATGTACATACGCATGTTGTACTTCTGCAAGCTACGTAAATACATGATTTTCCATTGAATAGTCGTGTACATCAAGCTTTGTTGCTTGATTGCTGGTTTTGGTGGCTGTTGGGTAGGTTTTGATGATTGCCGAGTCTTCTTGGGTCTATGTGGTGACTGTTAAGTGTCTGTGGAATGACATGAAACCTATCTTTGGTTGAATTTTTGGGTGGTGCCTTTCTCATCATATTTTTCATTTTGATTGTCCTTGCACTTTGGGTTGGGTGTTTTGCTCCTTGATATCCTACTTGGGTTGTCTCTGTCTATACACAGTAGAGTCTTTATATCAAGATGTTGTTCATTCCTTGCATTTTCATTCTCTTATATTGAAAATACAAAAATGTTAGGCATTTTACATTGATTGGCATTTTCATCTCTTGAGTCTTTGTCATTTATCTTAGTGCATGTAAAGAAAGATTGCATTTTATTTATAATTGCAGAATTGAATTGAAAATTGCGTTTTTGAAAAGCATATCATTTATTGGAAATTGAAGTTAGGACTTTGCATTGTATTCATATTCATTTATTTTACTTGCTGAGTCATAACATCACTAGTTTCATGACCACACCTTTTGAGTAAGCAAGTCCATTAAAATTAACGCTATAATTTAAAATTGATTAGTAACGATTTTATTTTCTAGGGTGTACAAACTAGCTTAGGATTTAGAGCCTTGGAATAGGATTTTGTGAGTAAACTTCTCCAAGGATATTAAATCAACATATGTGTCTGACTAAGGGAGTGGAGAAATCCATTGTATAATCGGTAATATCATAAGGCTCCGCTTAAACTGGAGTTAAGCATGAGGTCGCGTGAGGTTGGTTGAAGGAATATCCCCCCAATACCTTCTTAGCGTTAGATATATTTTTGGGGATCTATTTGTATATGTGGATCTTTCTAGTGCCCTTATCTCCATGAGAGGCTGTGATTTCAAGGTTTTGGGCTTTGCTACCCTGCCCATACGGTGGACCTGACTTACAATTGTTCATTTGTGCATCGGTTATACCGTGGTTTCTTTGTTGCTTGACTTAGGTACCACATAGGTTACTTGAAGGGGTTATTCTGGAGGTACCTTGGTGTTGGTGTCTAAATATGTCCTTAAAACAACCTTATTTTAACATTAATTTATCAACCCGGAGATTCGTCTTTTATCTCAATAATATCAGCAAAGTCTATGCAGGTAGCCTAAAATCGTGTAGCTAAACCAAATTTGAGTTCATCAACAATCAAGTTCCTCAAACGTTCACCAAAGATTCTAAGAACTAATGGAATTGAAATCTGATTACTAAGATGCTATAAAGTGGAAAGGAACTAATCAATCTATTGAATTCTCTTAACTAAAAAGAAGTAATTGAATCTAAGTGAGGACTTGCATAATTAACTATCAATTATGAATTCTGATTACTGGAAAGGAAATAACGAATTACTCTATCTACAAAAAGAAACAACAATTGTAATCTAGTCAGAAGGGACAACTAATGTAAATTTTACTGAAAGGAACAACTATTGTAACTTTAACCGAAAGGAACAACAATCATAAATCTAAGGAAAAGGAACAATGCGGATGAAAATGTGAGGAACTGTCAAGCAACAACTTTAGAAATAGAAATCGTAATGACAATCATTAATACTTAAGGGAAATGTCTGTCTTCTATATGCAAACAATCATAAAATCATTAACACACTTATGCATTTATCCTTGGCTATTGTAAAAGAGATTTGAATCACAAAATAGAAGTCAAACTTCGAACTAATACAATTACAGAACGAGACAATAGCTCCTTCAGACTAGGCCCTTGGTCTTCAGAAGTACTGCTACGAGAAACTCAGAACACAAAAATGGTAGAAACACTCAAAACTTTCATTGATTCCATAGCTGGTGAAACATTTACAAAAAATGCTTGCACAGAGCAATTCTGAATCTAAATACTTGAATGCATTTTTTCTCTCCTTTTTCCTGGATCTATTACCCTCTTATATATTACAATAATCTGGGTAAATCAAGCTATCCCGAGGATTGAAAGATCCTCAGGATTGCTTTACTATTATAAAGTTACAATATAGAAAATGCATTATCTTCAAATCTGCTTTGCGCCTAAAAAGTTTTCAACCTCCAATAGCTTGCACATAACCAAGATCTCTTTGGTTATATTTGACAGTTATTTATCCAATTCTGCAACAAAATCAAACCATTCCAATCGTAATTTAGAATCTATCTAATAAAACTTCAATAACAACCCTAAGAGACATATTAATCATGTTCTTTCCTATTTATCCCTAACTATCTGAAGAATCAATCAAAATCATATCATGAACTGTGGAAAAAAGGAAGATATTTATACCTTTTTCGTAACCCAACATACCCCCCAACTTACCATCTTGCATGTCCTCATGCAAGCTGGAATCTTACATGTAAAGCAGTTATACTGTAGGGAAGAAAAGTTGGTTCACCAGGTCTCCTGGAACCATTGTTTCTTTTGATTTCGTCAAAAGTGGAGTCCTGTCTCTTTTTATTAATTTGATAATCCCTCTGGTAAGTTTCTAGAGGAAACCAGATGAGAGGGGGGTTATACCTGCATCCCATCCAAACATGCCCTTCCTCTTGAATTATTCTAGAATACCTTTCCACTCTGAAGGTTGCTACAAAGAAATTCTTAAATCCAAAGGGCTCTCTACTTTTAACCTCATCAGAGGATGCATCCCATCTTAGCTTGGAAGCAACAAGAGCTTCTTCCTTGAGTTCTCTAAAATATGTGATACCTGAATGGATGACCTGTAAATGGATAGGAGACAATGAGTTCACAACCCCCACCCTTTTCATGAAGGTCTTATGTCGCATGATGGCTGGGAAGGATTTTGGAGGTTCTCCTCTAATCCAGAGATCTAAACCAGTTTCCCTCTTTATGAACATTTTGTGAGCCTTACCACATCTGACCTAGTTCCTAGTAAAGGACATGAATACCTGGAACTGTATGTCCCCTATGAAGGGACCAGGGTTGTCTCCTCTATCTTCTTTCAAAATGAAATTGTGGAAATATAATTCACACAAAAGGTATTGTACCTTCTCTTCCTGATCTCTGAAACATGAAATAAATTCTGGTACAGTGGAAAATTATATGGGTTTACCTGCTCTGATGGCCTTCACTCTCAACAATAGATACTGTTCCATCAAGAATAAAATATAATTAGTGGCAGGGGCTCTGCAATTGATGGCATCAGAGTAGACATCATAGATGTGTTTGATTTTCTCCAAAGCTTTTTCCAATTGGGTTTGCACCTTTTTGATCTTCTCTTGGGCTCTAGTGAGCGCAGCATAGGTCTCACCCTCTGTTGCTGTCATGTCCTTCAATTCTTTAACAATCCTTTGATATTCAGTCCTAGTTACCATTCCATGTTGGTGTTGGACCAATTCTTGCTGGGCTTGTGTAAGTTCTGCTTTTAGTCTATCGATGGTGACACTCTGTGCTTGAGATTGAGATGCTTGGTATTCTTCCATAGCGCTCATATCTTCCCTGGATTGAGTTAATTCTTGCTGGGCTTGTCCCAATTCTTCTTTTAGCTTATCAATGATGGCACCCTATGCTTGAGATTGGGATTCTTGATATTCATTCATTTCTTCTCTAGAGTGAATTAATGCTTGCTGGGTCTGTGCAAGCTCTACTTCTAGTCTATTCATGATAGTACTCTGTTTCTGGGACTGCTCTGTTATAGTCAGTAATTCACCTATGTTTTGAATCAGGGTTTGTTGAGACTGCAGTAGTTCTTCCTCCAGTCTCCTAATAGTAGCATTATCCTCAAAGAGTTGAGCTGTTTCCTCTAAAATCAGAGTGTCTGTATATATCTCAACATCAACCATCTCTTGTGTTTCTACAGGAATTACATCTTCATCCTAAACTACTGCTTCTTTTACCACTAATTCCTCAGGGTCTGTCTATATCCCTACAAAATTTGTACTAACTGCTTTCTTAGGAAGAGGGTTTCTTCCTTACATTTTGCCCCTTTTGTTTTTCTTTCTTCTGTGGATCTTGTCTACTAGTTCTAACTGTTTTCTCAATTCCTTGATAATCTCCTTGAGTTTTCCCACCTTCTTCTTTAATACCTCAGCCCTCTTAGCCTTTTTCTTCAACAATTTGTTTTCTTTCTTTAATTTCCTAATTTGTTTCAAGCTTTTGGCTGATTTCTGTTTATGAGGGATCTCGAGGTCTTCTTCATTCCGACTAGAAGATGGTTGTCCCTCTGTTCCTTCCAATTTCTCTGGTTGTCCAAGAGGGTCTCTCATTTCAAAAATAAATTCCTCCTGTGCTGTGTCATCTGGAAAAGACATTTCATATCAGGAAAGTCTTCAACTGGTTTTGAAGAGGAGGTTGGTTCTGGGTCTTTTTCCAGATTATTTTCATCTCTGTCAGTTAAGGTTCCTAAGTTCCCCAAAACATGAGCTATTTCTATCTCATAGCTATTCAAAAAGTGTCTTTTCAGGTGCTCTACTGCAGGTTGGGTGTCTCCCTGATCATCCTTTTGTGCTGTCTACTCTGCTTGCTCAATTTCTTGAACATTTTCCTGTAGAGGCTGTTCTATGAAATTATGAAGTTCTTTAGGGTGCTCTGTTGCATCCTGAATTGCTTCAGTTGTTTCCTGAGTTTGTCTGCTTCTCTTCCTTTTCCTAGGGTGGGATCTAGGAACAACCATTGTTCTCTTCTTCCTTTTTGTTAATGCTTGTGTTTGTGAGGTCTGGGCTTCAGTGATTTGAGCAGGGTCTGCTTCAACTTCGGTTTGAGGTGGTGGAATTTCTCTTTGGGTGGTAGTTTCTTGCTCCAGTTGTGGAGGTCTATTGGCCTTAATCAGATTCTCCCAAGTCAACTGAGTTTGAATCAATGCTTTATCCACTATTAGTTTAACTAATCTATGGTGGCTGATAAAAGTAACAAGATCCTTGGACTTTTGTGTTCTTAAGGCAACTTCATGTAGTATGGTATTCAGGAAGAAAGGTAGATTAAGTACTAACCGTTGCTTCAAGGCTGCCAACAATTTGAGATGGTGAGGTCGAATTACGTCGTATCGTCCATCACAAGTGATGTACCACTAAACTATCCCCATTAGTTCCTTCCATGGTTCACTGAGGGTATTGGGATTAAGTCCCTTTCCTTTTTTATTCAATTCTTCCTCAGGTTCTGTGAAAGATTCCACAGCTTCCCTCAACTTCGTGTATTTCCCTGTCCATTGAATGCCTGTGTTAGGGAGGCCTATGACTTTTGCTACGATTTCCGAGGTAACTGAGATATGTATGCCTTGCATTGTAGATATTTCTCCTTGCAGGTTTTGAAAAAATTCAAGCGTGATGTTTGTGTCATATCCTTGCAAGCGACTGTAGTACTTGGTCCACCCTAGGCAATGTAGGATTTATCTTGCCTGTTCTGTAACCCAGAGTAATGTCAGCTCTCTGTGCACACTTCTGCCACCCATATTTCTATGAAAAAGAAAGAATGACTGTCGTTCCTGTTTAAAAATTTGTTTAGACCAGCTTTGGAGAAGTAGATACCAAAAATAGAAAATATCAACGACAACAAATGTATAAAGACATGGGTTTCATATTTACTACAATCATTACATCTAGTCGGGAAGTGTGCCGAGCATCCCCCCTCATTAATGTATAGGTCGTCCTCAACCGTCAGTGTAGGCAGAAGTAATGAGTGCGGGTATTTTCGGGTGAGAGGTAATGATTGCGTTGCCGCCGCCGATAGGGACTAATCATATATAATTTTCAAAAAAAAAACACATGCCACCAAAAATCATTTAAATGATAGTCTGATTGATTTGTGGAATTTGTAAATTTATTACACCTATGTTAAAAAAATGATTTATGGATAAATCAATCAAAAATAAATTAAATATGTTCATTTTTTTTTTTTTAATATTCCACATAGCATAATATTGTTACTTTTCTGGGTGATTGAGTATAACTGATATGATAGCCTCATTATTTAAGCAAAGGAGATCTAGAGACAAGCAGAAACTTGGTATTTTGAGATAATCTTCCATACCACAGGCAGATCCGTTGTTGCCCGCAGGCGTCCATAGCCTTGGCAGGGTTGCCTTTTAACTCTTAGATGAGCCTGTATCCTTAATACACATGCAAACCATCTTTTTCCAAAAAGGCCATTATCCTGGTTTGGTAGCCAGATGATGATAATGCCACCCACTATATCATAACTTAAGTGAACAAGCCAGCTCGTGGTGAGACCTCTTTTCCTTTGACAAAATAATCAAAGTCCATTGCCCTGGTGTGGTAGCCATAGTGGGAATGTCACTTATGTTAGTATCCTATGATCGTGGTAGGTTGGCTTGTGATGAAACCCCCCATTCTTTATGAAAAAGATTTTTATTATGTATCTTTATTTGTTTGTATCTTTTCTTAATAAATATTTGAATTGTATTTTCCCAAGAAGACCATTATCCTAGTTTGGTAGCCAGATGATGATAATGCCACTCACTAGATTGTAACTTAAGTGAACAAGCCAACTCGTGATGAGACTTCTTGTCTTTTGACAAAAGAAAGTGTCAAAGGCCATTACCCTGGTGTGGTAGCCATAGTGGGAATGTCACTTACGTTAGTATCCTATGATCGTGGTAGGTTGGCTCGTGATGAGACCCCCTGTTCTTTA